>CM021785.1:2606754-2681226 GCA_011076525.1 Nettapus auritus | reverse complement strand
GAAACTAGATGATCTTTAAGGTCCCTTTCAACCCAGGCCATTCTATGATAAGATTCTATTTTCCCACCTTCCACTGTCGCACTGTCCTTCTCCAAGTAACTCCTTGATGGGTCCACTTGGCAAATTTGAGTAAGTCTTGCTAAAAGCTGTGAATAGGAGCTTTCGTTAAGTGGAACTGGGATACAGAAGAACATCCACAGAACAAAGCATATAATCCTGGAGAGCAGAAGTGTTTTCTTGTTTAATAAAGTCTCACAATTATTTTCACACATTGATTATGATTAGTTTAGATCCTACCCCTCATGTTCCAAACTACAATTTTGACACTATAAAACCTATACTGGGCTTAAAATTCAGAGAAGATTCCCGTATGACAATACTATTTTCTAATGTTACATACACCTCTCCCACACTGCAAGAAACCCACGACTGCACTGCCTTCACAAACATCCAGCTTCCAGTTTTGCTGATGTTTCTCGTACAATTGTATAGTTTGGCAGTGTTTTTGATGGTTACCTGACTGTAAAATTCAATATAACGTAGACTGCTGTTTTTGTTAGGAAATTGGATCTTTACAAGCCTGAAAGATATTTTTCTCTATAAATTTCACAAGTACTACTGTTCAAAATCCATTTTAAAAAATAGGGGGGAAAAAAACACACATGTAGCTTCTTCAAGATCTTCTTAAGATTGTATGATGACTGCCTATGCTGGAGGTCAGCTGAGCAAGGCATCTTAAAGTTGAGCAACAGTGGCAAAAAAATTTCCCATGGATGCTGGATGTCATTGCATTCAGGTACAATGAAGCTTAAGAGAAAAGTGAGGGGAAAAAAAACTTTAGGCAATCCTCTTGCATAACTGCACTTTCCCCTAACGAGGTTTCCCAGGGTTGGTCTGTATGTTTAAGTGTTAAAGCTGCACTGAATATGCTCATGAAGTCCCACAAGTATCACTCGGGGTGTAGGTCAGTGATTCAGATGTCAGTGCTATCTCACCATCTCTGCATGTGAATGATGCAGTTATTCCTCTGCACGGCCATCTTTGAGAAACGCAGTTATTCTGAGTTCTATTTAGGAAGCTAACTTATTTGGAAACTAAAGATGGTCTTTAGAAAAACATGTACGTCTGTCCATGAAGAATTAAAGGGAGTCTAGGCATTCCCTTCTTTACAATGAAACATCACGGACCTTCTCTGCAGGGTAGACAGGACGGTATTTTTTTAAAGGAGCTCGTGAATAAAATATGGCACATTCCCTGAAGAACTAGATATTGGGATTAATTTCCTTATACATCAATGTTTAAGTGGACTGCCAGCACCTGGAAGAGTAATAAATCGTCTGCATTAAAATAACTTAATGCATAAGATTTGACTTTTTGTTAACAACAATTTTCTCCCCCCATTAAATATGAAGAGCCATCTACACGTCACCCCTAACCCAGCTTGGAGCTGCTATCGCTTCCAGACATCAATTTTTTATGGTGAATACACTTCCCAGGTAGAACCACAAGAGGACAGCAAGAGGAAAGAAACCTCAGAAGTAAGCCAAGATTACAATAAGGTACTGGCTACAAGTTCAGCTTTCTTTAAACCACCAAACAAGCTTATAGAAAATAATGTAAAAAAGTTTTATTTGCATTAAATAAAAACAGATACTCTTGTTAGTGCACAAATCATATAGCAAGATACAGGGTACAGAAAGCAACTAGACTGCACAGAAATTACTGTGGACTGTTGAGAGAACCTGAACTTGAGGCTGCCAAAAAAAGCAACAGATTAGCAAAGGAAAAAACAGGAAGCTTTGATAAATCCCAAGATCAGATAGTTAAAGGTTGAAAAGGGGACACTGCACAACAGTGGGCACATTCAGTGTCTGCCTGAGCACAAGATCGATGCTTCTTTTCTCAGAGCAGTAAGAAAAGAGAACCGCTGTCAACTTCAATGGGAATAAATCTAATTACTGGCAAATTGTTTTTTTGCTTCCCCCCCCAAGTTCCCATGGTGATGGGGCCTCCCCATCTTCAGTTCTGAGGTAAAACAAGACTGCAATATTCTGAATGAGAAATTCAGGAGAACAGAATGGGCTGAATCAGAGACAGACACAGCCAGATGAGTTGTGTCTTCCATTAAACTGTTTTGCAGAGCCCAGTGTCCAGCTGGAGTCAGAAGGATCTACTAATGCAGCAGGGAAACTTCAGCAGCAGTTCAGCCTCAGAGCTTGATATTCAGAGAAGGACAGACAGGAATGATCATCTCAGGCCACCTAAGTTGCATGTTTATAAGGAACGTGCGCTTCAGAACTGTAAAATATCACCTGGATACCAAGCACCACGTAAGAAGCATGAGCAACAAAATTAAATGCCATGCCCAGGTCTTTACACTAAGATGCTTCAGCATATTATGCTGTGTTTTAAGCCAAAGGCTCATTTCATTTCTTACCACTGTTGCTGAATAGGGCTGAGTTCTTGCGGTGGTTATCACTGCATGTGGACAGCAGACTTTCAAGAAAGGTTCCTCATACTGTCAGAGGAAGCTTGGATGAATTTAGTTATGCAGGTCTAGAAGCTGTAAGTAAACATCTACATCTCAGGTCATCAAGGCAGAAAGTCTTCCCTAATAATCAGTGAAAGGGAATCCGTTGCATCTGCTGCCTGGTTATTCTGTTTTAATTCTTCCACCCTCGATGAAAAAACATCCTTTGAAATATCCCTGCCTTTCCCTCGGTATAAGGGCAGCCAAGCAGGTCACATCAAGACACCTCATCTGCAGATGACTAATCTGAGATGAGATATCAACATACTGACTTATTTAAGTTAAGATCTTGTATGAATGAAAAGAACCCTGGTCTCTTACTGACTGACGTATTCACTAAGTTTCATCTTAACTTCTAGACGAAACTGAAAATGAAGTCAGCAAGTAGTATAACCTGAACATTTTGGAGCATATAAGTTAATTATATAGTCATCTAATATAGAGACCAATCTATTAAACATAATTAGGTAAATTCAATTTGCTAAAATGCATACACGCTCTTCAGGAAAAAAACATCTTTAAAGTAATGGCTGACGCCCAAAGCTTCTACATCTTCAAACAAATCTGACATGCCAATTATTCATTTTCATGCAGCTGTCACCATACTCAAACACCACAATTCTTCTTCGTGAAAAATAGCAGTGGAGCAGAGCAAGTCTCAAACACCAGCACAAATGGCATTTGCAAGTCTCTTTTCTATGTCATCTTAATTTAATTACTAGTAACTGTATTGTAAACAGAACATACCTCGTGCTTCATCCTGCTTGGCAAAATGCTGACAGGGAACAACTGTCCACCCTGTTTCCACCTGCAGTACCACTTCCTTTTGCAGGGAATACAACACTAAAAAGGGCACCAGCGCTATCAATTCTGCTTTCCAGGCAGCTGTGGTTATCACTGCAAGAACTGTCTACATTCTGTATCTGGAGCGTGATTTGCCTTTCATGTGGAATGAAAACTGTGCATTTTTAGTACAAATCAGAGATTGTTCACAAGCCTTTTGTGGTACTGTGCAACTTAGAGTCCTAACGCTGAAAATATGACATCCTAAAATATCACAAAGCTACCAAGTTGGGTTAAGTAACATTTCTGGTAATGTTTGTGCCTGCACTAACGACTTGCAAAGGACCGAATATGAAATGTCACTTGCTTTTTATTGCTAAGGCCAACAATGTAGCATTTCTAAGCTGTAAGCTACAAATAAAATCCAGCTGAGCAAGCTCACAGCGGTTGGTCCGTAACCAACAGTGGCTGGTCCAACAACAACAGGCTCAGCATGCTCATTCCCTAAGTCTGGTTGAGCCCCAAAGCTGAGGGCTGCATGCCCACACCTCTCTGACAGAAGCCAAGATCTTTAGTTGAGCCTACAGCTGAAGTGCCAGACAGTGACTTGTTAGTGCTGAAAAGCTGAAACTTCATTTGAGGATGAAACTGGACAGAAATAAGCTGCCAAAAGGGAAAAGAAAGGGAGCAATGGTAAAGTCCAAGAAGCTGGAGAATGGATGTGACAGACATACTGGAGGGACTATCAGAAAGAAGAGAATATCGAAGACAAAACGTGAGATGACTTCAAAGATGTGGCATTTCTGACTATACCAAACACTTGGCTACATACCGCACTCAATGAGCATTCCACGTGGAGGTTAATTTCAACTGCAAGAATCTAAAAGTGTCTGTCATCTCAGCAAGATACCTCAAACTGCTAGCAGGTCCACCAGGTGACAGGGACAGGTAACAAAGGATTCCAGAAATCAGCAGCAGGACCAGCAGGCAAGCTAAAGAAAAATACCACCAGAGGGTACTTAGGTATTGCACGTTCCTTTGGATGCTCCTCTCAGGCTTAGAAAACAAGTGCCAGATTTCAAAACATGAATGTCAGGAGACAGGGGGATGCGGGAAGTATTCTGAAGTAGCTGTGCAGGCAAAAAGGTTGGTCAGAAAAATATTAGTCATGTCAGTGAATGTCTCAGAGAAACAGGGTCTGCAACAACTGTTCTCAAATCAGTTTCCATTGTTGTACTACTCTGTACTGTACAATTCAAAGTTCATTTTCAACTGGAGTTATAGCTGGAACTCAGATAAAGCAAAACAAGTACCACAAATCTTATGTAAATTAAGCTATTTCGTTTCACTTATTTGGGAAGGCTGAGAATGTATTCATAAAGACAGCAGGGCCACTTTTAAACAGCAGCATGCAGAACAAGAAGCATGCCAGATGAGATCCACAGTAGGGCTCCTTGGCACAACACTGCCAACAGGACACTGAAGTACAGGGGGATGTGGTTAACCCACAGCCTGATTAGCAACTGGTTTTGCGAAGCTCTCACACACACAGCTTGTGTTCCGTGGGGAACACTTCTCACAGTAAGTCCTCCTCACACTGCTCCTGAGGTCTGTTCTCCCATCAGATTCCCAAGGTATTCACACTGCCAATTCTGCCACCGGGCAGCAACAACGCTAGGACTGAGCTTTTCTTCCCCCCTCTTCTGTAACTTCAACTGCTGGTTTGGCTCCAAGTTTCTAGGTGTTCAAAGGTAGAAGCTGTGATTCAACTAGACAGCTGCTAAACGTGGGGCTAGAGTAATAACCCATGCTGGAAGCAAGAAAATGCTAACTTTGCCTAAATGGAACTAGATGTGATGTACACCTAGAGGCTCGACCGTCTTAAGAGTTGGCAGACACCAAGATTAAGCAGAAAATCCTACAAGATAAAATGCTCTGGAGAAGTTATCCACACCTTTAGTTACCAAAGATAAGAGTAAAGAGCAAGAACGGTATTAACTTGTTTGCACATTTTGTTCTGAACTGAATACAGAGCAATGGAAATATGCCTTCAGCTCATCTGTTGAATACTTTAACTATCTGCATATCCAAGAAAAATGTCATGAACATCCCAGAAGCCAGGCACAGGAATTCTACTGTCTTGCAACTGACACTGGTTGAAGAAGTTACAGGCACTCCTCTGAAGATGGAGACTGTTTCGGAAGCAATATGAAAAACAAAGACCATATAAGCATTCATTACACTGACACAGTAAGCTTTGCATTCATCTGAAATAACCTCTTCTAGGCAAGAAACAGCAGCCTGCTGTCGCTTCTGTCCCAGGTGAAACAGCTGAGCAAGGACCAAACAAAGCTATGCCAGTTTTCCTGGGCAGGCAGCTGGTAAAGTTCATCAACTCCACATAAAAGGACTGAGGGGGATTTAAGCCAGTGCCCAAGAGTAGAAGCAGCAACTTTTTATATATGGGTAAGTTTGAATAAGTTAAGACTACCATCTTCATAGGGAATTAAGAACAAAGAAGGCCTATGCTAAGACACTGGGTATAGGAACAGCAAACAGTATCAATGCCTTGCTGCATTCCTGCGTGGTATCAAAAGCTGCACGGCTGGGAGAAAACACACGGAGAAAAATTCAATCTACTCCTGTGGCAAATCATATCTAAGTAATGCTGGTCATGCACGGTGCGCTCAGGAGGCCAGCAGGTGGAAGGGACCGAGACCTTCAAGTAGCCGTTTTTCATATCCATCTGTTTCTCATGTCCATCCAAACACGTGGTATCTGAGATTCAAATCTCACCTTTACTTCCAAGAATGCTCAACAGACTTAAAATGCTTACGTTCATTAGCAGAGCTCATGCATTATGACTGAAACACAGTCAACGAAAAGTACTCAAATGCTATACGGATTTTAAAATACTCGTCAGCCTCAGACAGGATGCTCTGGATGACCTGTTCAGAACTAACACTGGCTAAGGAAATAAACCTTCTGAAGATTCTAGCTAGGAGACAGGTAGGATGGCAGAGGAAGTTCTACGTGCTGAGAAACATTTCCTATTAGACTGGTATCCGTCATTTCTCTAATGTCCTAGAACTTCAGATACAGAGGGAAGTAAATCTAAATAAGTATTTATATTTTTTGCATGTATAATAGTTTCAAATAATACTTCCTTTTTGATGTGGATGAAACCAGAATTAACAGCAGTTTCTTTAGAAGCCAAACTAAGGAATACTGAAAACTGCTGCCTTTCAAAGGCTAGTGATTTCGTGAAGTGTTTGTCTTAAGATCCTTTGTGGAGAAAAATGGATTGGAGCTCGAAAGTGTACAGAGTTGCAGAAACATGCCTCTCAGAAGACTGTTCAAATCCAGCACTGCTTTCCATCCTCATGCTTTCCCTTTCACTAAGTATTTTGTACTTGAAGTACTTTGAAGTATGTTAAGAAGTAAAATAAGACTTACACTGCGTTGAGGAGAAGTTTGCCATGCAACAGGCCGTGATTTCAGCCATACAGCAACTAGCCCACTGACCACGGGAATCCAGTTCAGAACTGCAGCTGGCAGCTGTTTATCAGCTCCAAATCCAGGAAGAAAACCAAATGAAAACATGAAAGAAATATATGCGTGAAGAGCTTACCTGAAGTGGAATTTAAGTTAGTCTTGAAAAAAAGGAATCGGCACGGGTGAGCTATACGTGGCCTCAACAAACATGATGCAGAGCTCAAGTCTTCCTGCGTGCCCATGGCAATTTCCCCTGTTAAGCAACTCAAGGTTGCTTTGTACAGCCTCCAGAAAAGTGGTGCCATATAAATTCTCCATAAATTTGGACAGTTCACTGATCCAGAAATATCAGGAATTATTGCTCAGTTATTACGGATTCTAGAGCTTTGTTGTAAGTGGCAGAAGTCTCTGCAACGAACAAACAGTATTCAAAAGAGAATGGACAAGTGCTTTAGAGCAAGCTATTCCTGTCACCAGCAGCTTTTCTTCCAGCAACTTTTCTTCACTTCTTCAGGCCATGAACACTCTGGGCATCAGAATCGTGGCTCGTCACTACACAACACCAGAGCATTAACAGCAAGGCTGGAAAATACAACTGGGCTACAAACGAGAAAGCAAGAGGAGCAGAATTTACGAAGTCCCAAACCATTTCAGCAAATGACAACCCAAGCAGTAGGACCTGAAACTGATTTTGATGAATTATTGGAAAAGGAAAATTACCACCTCCTTTGCCATTCTGTGCTGCACCTTTCATTTTCATTGCAAATTTCTTACGGCAGCTACAATCTGGTTCTACTTGCTTTGTTAATGAGAAAACCAACAGGCAAAGTGCTATGACCTCATTTCATACAAAAAGGATCTTATTCCTGGTACCGCTGCACTATCATCATCTATTCCCAGCTTATGCTTTTTTCCCCTGAAAAAGCAGACATTAATTTGAGCTCTAAAAATGAAAGAAATTAAGACGTGGATAAATTCAGAACTTCCTGGGACATCAACTATTTGATAACCATGTACCATTTAAATTGCAAGATTATTTACATGTTTAAAAACAAGAACTATTTTTTTTGCTTTTCAGGGTGCAAGAGGGAAATCCAACTACTATGGGTAAGGAAGAGCAGCAACTTTTAAGTGCATCAGCCATCCATCACTGTCCAAGAACACAAAGCTAGTGCTTTGCAAGAGCACTCGAACTCTTAAACTTAAACTTACCCCTTAAACTCATGGTAATTTGCTCTTTGCTTCTACAGGTTTGTTTTAGTGCTACTCCACCTTTACAACTCAATAGTATATTCCTGTTGTAAAAAAATTAGGAGTTTGCTTTGAATTTCTTAAGTAGCTGTTTCCATGCAGCAAGTGCCCCAAATTTTTAGGCTTTACAATCCCAAATCTATGCACTGGGTATCTTGCAGCGTAGTTACAGCTGATGCCTGTAATTCCTCTAGGCAGCTTCTACATTTTGCTGATTGCTACTGTTCTCCTTACAGCACGTAAATCTGAAGGTGCGAATTGTGCATCCCAACTAACATACAATTAATGCACCAACATCATTAGAAAAACTTCACAGACTACCGAAAAGGGGCTTTTTATGATTTACTATGAAGTTCTTGCTACAGCTCACAGGAAGGATCCACCGTGTTCCCAACAAGCCCCTCATCAATCACACAGGAGGCAGCTGAAGACCAACTCCAATCCCAGACTAAGCCCTCCCTGAGTTCTACCTTCCCACATAGGCCAGCAAGAGCTTGTTAACCCTACCAGTGCTGATGGTCCTCTTTCCTGTTATCTCCAGATAGCTCAGATGTGGCGACACTTTAGCACTACTACGAGACACCTGAACTCTAGCACACGTGCATCCCACAGGCAGGGAGCGCACGTACATGAGCTCTCAGCCATTTGCAGAGCGGCTTGCATAAAACGAGCTCTTCACTCTGAATATTGGCCTAAGTACTTCCTCTTGAGAGAAAGACTATTCAATTTAAAAGATCGCCATTTCCCAATATTTAAATATTCTTGTCTTTACAGGGAAGAGTTGAACGTTAGTTGTGAGTGGCTTAAATGAATACCCTAGTAATAACGCGTGGACAGTATTAAGCCATAGAATCATGAAAAAACAGACTACCACCAGACAAAATAAGACTTTTCCAAGTAGAACAAGAATTCTCCAGAACCTGACTACGCAAATGCAGGAATTCTAAAAGACTAAGTCCAAGGCTGTGATAAATGGACTCTTATCTTCCTGAGCATGATCTACCACACCCAAGTGGGAGAAGGCAGCCTGGACTGGCTGCATACTTAGAGATTAGTTCATTAGCTTCTTAAGACAATACCTTTTCAACTTCAGTCCCCAAATTAAAAATAGTCCACCCTTCAGACTGAACAGAGAGTGACTTGCCATTTACCTGTAAGGTTATGACCTTGCTCCAACAAGCAGTTGTTTCTTGCTTTGAATGGACCCCAACACTTCCCTGGATATACAGTACTAAAGCAGTTAGGTTACTGATTCTGTGGTTAATGTCAAGTAAGTTTAACACAGCTGTGAAAGACTGCACAAGGAACTGCTTCCCTTCTTCCAGTACTGGCATTAAGGGAGAGCAGAAGAAACCTCCCAGAAAGATGACGTTCAGTACCACAATACTGTCCCGTGAAGGTGTATTTCACTGCAAGAGAGATCTCTGCAGTTTTTCTGCAGGAAAAGCCTGGTAACGTCTGACTAAGACTTCAGTCAGGATCTTACTTCACTGCCACCCCCCCACCCCACCAAAGAAAAAAAATATTCCTCAGTATATCCTCACCGCTCCCAGATGCCCCTCTTGTCAGCTAGTCACTGTCTTCTTTCTGTGTTTATTCCTCTTCGCAGGCACGGGAGATAAGTGTCTCAAGTGGGACTGAAACACCTTGGGCAAGGCACAGAACCCTGCTCCTGTACAGTCCTACAGAGACACCGACTTAGTTCGGTGATGTACTTCTGTTGGTCTTCCTCCTCTTCTGTCAGGAAATTGGTATTTCAGCTTTGTCCATCTGGACCCTGTGAAGATCTTGTGCATGCTAGAATCTGCTTTAGATTTTTTTCTGATTTTTCCCCTATTCGGGACTGCCCATGCTTGCTCCAAAGCCTCCGCATTTTCCTCTACTGACATTCCACCACAATGCATCTTACCCGTTAAGACAGCAGAGAGCAAGACAGATGAAGAACTGTGGGATAAACCAGGGATAAGGGTCAGCCACAGGGAGACCACAATGCCATAAATATTTGCTGGCAAAGTGGTTTGTATGACAGTCAGAATTATTTCCACCTGTTCTGAATGGGAAGGGTACTACAAACAAAACAGAAAACACATCAGCAATAGCACACAAAAAAGTATGGCCATCCAGCTTAGAGAGTTCAAAAAGAAAAACTAAATTTCAGTCAACTACATTATCACAATTATTTTTCTCAGAAGAGAATGCTTCTACCTTTAAGATGCACCCACCAACCCAGCTTTTGTTCGTTTCTGAAACCTCTTCCTTTCTGCCTGAAGAAAACCTTTAGTGATGCCTTGATCCTTTTTTTTCCCTCCTAGTTTGATGTCACATAACCAAGGAGCTAAAACTGGAATCCTATCTACGTATTTAACAAGCAGGTTAAATTAAAAGACAAGAAAAAAAAAAAGTAGGAAAGAGAGCAGCAGGCCACACCTGTGAAGTAGAAGTATGCTGCCTAGAAATCCTAATTAAAAATAAGTATTTATCTTTGGAAATAACTAGGTTTCTTCCATCTAAGGGTCACAGATATGTCAGTGTTGAGAAAAGGAAAGAAACAGTCGATCACGGAGTTAATATTGATAAAGAATTTGGGAGCGGCTGCTGTCAAATTTTGGTCAAGTTTCTATTTGAACAATTCCTATCCCTGGGCAAACGTGCAACAGCAATTGCTTTTGTAATTTGTTTTTTGAAAATTTCATCTTACTGATTTCGCTTGATTGCAAACTCACCAATTTTCCCAAGTCACCATCACATAATTAGAACCAAGTCCTTAAGTCCCTTCGCACAGCTGTACGTGGCAAGTAATTATACTGGCCTATTTTTGAGATGTCCGTTTGCACATGCAAATTCAAGGAACTGTAACACTACCACCCCCAGATAATCCTACAGAGGTACCCCAGACCCCGGCCCTGTCTCCTACAGATTAGTAGCAGAACCCTCTACTGTTCTCCCAGAAAGAAAAGCAGTGCTTTTAAGAAGCACCCAAAAACTACACTCAGAACAGCTTTAAGTAGTTTTGTTGCAACCCTCTATTAGGGCTCAGGGAATTTAAATGCAACGTTCTAAAAATGCAAGGGTCGACGTGGCTACTGGTTCTAACTACTAAAACTGCTTTGGACTGCTTTTGTTTTGTACGTACTGTAACCACCACTGCAGGTACTCAGCTGAGCACGGATGTCTGCCTGGCTCTATCAGCCCCTTATCCCTGTGCTTCTGAAATTCAGCATATGCCTCAAAGGTCTGTGAGCTTGTGCTCTGTATTTCACTAATTAACAGATACGAAGGTGCTTTTAGGCTCTGCAGAGTGTGTTTTTGATAGTTCTGCTCTCCCTCCTTTTCTCAAGTGACTACTTTTCACTCTAACTCATTTTTTACCTTGCTCTGACCGATGTCCATCACTGCAGAAGCTCATTTCTGGTTGAGACTAAAGCCTTCTGAAACAAGAGGTCATTTCCTTGGCTGGTCAACAGAAAATGTGCCAAGTCACCTGCAGCACAACTTCACCGAGTATCTGGCTTCCAAAATGCACTGGATCCCTGCTGGCCTACAGAGCTGGAGGAAGGAAATCACTCCCAGCTGAAGCACTGGATGCTGAGTGCTCGCATTTCTCATGTCCCATCACTGGAACATGGGAACAAGCTGGCAGTTCTCCCCAGGATACTTTCCAAACACGTGGAACAGCTCTAGGTGATGGTCATCTCCACTGAGCTGATGAATGCAAGGCTGGGGAACAGGACAAGCTAAATCATACGAACACCATGTTGTCTTGTTTCCCCTATCAATTACACCCAAAGCCCTTCAGAAGAGCAGGCCCCCACCCCGTACAGCAGGCAACATTTGCATGCCCATCACTTCTATGATGAGAAATTTTCTGCCACTAAAGAGTGCTAAAACTGCTCTCTTAGAAATTGTAAGACTCATTTCTGGGATACTTCATTTTAACGGGTTCTCTAAGAAGAAATTCTAACTGAATTATATACTGAGTATCTTTTTTAGGGTAAATTCTCTCTTTCACATTTAACGTTTAGAAAAAAATCAGATCCCTTGCTGAGAAGGAAGTATCTAGAATGAGTACCCTGATTTTGCAAAAAAAGTGGGCTTTCTTAAAGAATGAAAAATCAACGTTAAATACAGATGTTCTAAAATCATGCAGATTCATGAATGATGTCAAGCTACGTAGTGTGCGTAACTGTGATCACCTCTGCTCTCCAGGATTAATTCTGTTATTGTGCTTTCCTACGTCCTTTCTTTAAATATACAATGCACATTTTTTTGGGATGCACTGCTCAAATCACGTATCAAGAAGCTCTCAGTGAGAAGAGTGAGTTCTTTAATGAAAGATATCCTCTCTCCCAGAGAAAGTATACCGTAAGCCTTACCTGTCGGTTTGTCTGAGCTAAATACAATTTTAATCTTGAGGTGGCAGCTGTTGTCATATCCGTTATCAGGAACAGTCTTTGCACTGGGAAAGTACGATCCACAGTGCAGTGGAGCGTAACGGACAATCTGTGATAGGATTAACGTGCTTTTGATCAAGGGGGAAATGTGTTAACATACTTCCAAAGAGCATTCTGAATGCGTGCATTGTAACTCAATAGCAATTTACAAGGGATCATTAGAGGCCCTTTGTAAAAAACCTGCTGTGAACTTAAAACATTTTAAGTTTGCCAGTCAAGCAACTATGTGTTCCTAATGCATAATGCCAAATAATGAATTACACCTTTCAAGGAGAACCATATTGGATTTTTTTAAAAAGGCCATGCCACAGGGATACAGTTCTTTGTCTTTCCTAAGCAGATCATTGTACATCTGATCATATGTTGTTTTGAAATCATAAACATTTGGCTTGTCCGGTGCTGGTCCTGGCAGTTTCACGTGAGTCCCTGTTCCAAAGGATCGGACACTGAATCCTCGTTTGCTGAAAGACAGTGGGGAAGGGGAGAGAAGAGGCAATTAGACTGGATGGATTTTAAACAAAGTGCAATCAGCCTAATCACAACCAAACACTCCAAACAAATATTGCAACTAACAGTTAAACTAAGGTCACGACGTTCTTAAGATTTACAGTGCAGAAGAGTTGCAGACAGAAGTTTGAAGAGCAGCAGCACACAACTTTTAACCCACATAGATGTCAGACAGATAAAACCCTCCATCTGACATCAGGTAACTAGTATCACACACGCCGTTTTCTGGAAGCTGGCTTTGCCAAAAAGCTAACAGGAATGATGTAATGATTTTAAAGGTTTGTTTTCTCCTTCCCTCCTCCCCAAAGATGCACGTTAAAGCAGAGAGACAAAGCCATTGGGCCTCAGACCATCGCAAAAAATACATAATCCTTTGAGATTATAGCCAAAAAGAACAGAGCCCTCATATATATCGAAGGTTTTGAACAAAGTCAAACAAATATAGCTAAAACTTCGCTCTGAGGGGGTCACCAAACATGCTTTGAAAGACCTGTGATTTACCCAACACAGAGAGAAAAGACATCCCGGACATATCTATACTAACGACCATCCCTTTTGTTCTTTTTCAGAACTGGGTCATCTGAACATGGAGAAAGGCGATTCGCATGGGCTGAGGGGTACTGCTGTAGTGCGTAACAAAGCGAATTCCAGCTCGCTGCCCACTGCTCTATAACCCGCTGGTTGTTTTGTAGCACAGGAAAGGGACCTGAGAGTATTCCACTAGCACAGCACAGAATCAGTGCAGGACGCGTGGGGTCCTTGTAAAGAGAATAACCAAAAAAAAGGTTAGACTGCATTTCCAAGACAATTTCAGTTCCGTCTCTCTGAAGAACATTTTCTTCCAAAAAGAATTTTTCTATTTTTTCTAGTAGAGGAAACACGATGCAGACAACGATGTTATCTGTGCCATGAGATTCACCATGCAAGTCTTGTTTGAGAAAATCCTCACTTGTTACTGGAAAACCTTGGGGCAGACCCAAAGCACGCATTTCCTTGCGGTTACAATGAAGACTCATACACCGTTTCTGAAAGGCTGACTACATCTTATATTAATTTTTCTTAGAATTACTATATGCAGTGTTTCAGACATTGTGTTTCTGTTGTGCTTTCAGGTATTTTGGATCTGTAACATGTTCTGTGTTCACTCTGGGGCAGATATTTTTGTCTTGATAAAAGGCAGTAACAATGCCAACTGGCCAATACTTATGTATCCTGCTCAAGTTGCTGGGTTAACTATTTTATTCCCCATGTTCTGTTGCCAAACCTCTTCTGTGATGTAATTAGCGCAGTACAGGAATTTGGGTGCTCGGCCTTTCCCTCAAGTGGGCTGAAAAAATCTTGCTGTGCAATTACTTTTACAGAAGCAGAACACACACTCTGCCAGCTTGTGGCTAAAACCTTTGGGTAAGGCTGGAATGAAGGAAGAATTACTTGTTCAATTACTAAAACTTTTTAAAAAGGAGGCAGGAACCTGTTTGTCTTCAGGGGCAACACCAGTATGTTTTTTCCAGTTAACCTAAATACACTGGATTGAACTTCAATAAATCCTTCAGTAATAATAAGGATTGCAATACATTGTCAGATAACCCAGACGAGATTGCTTTCTGGTGGTCTAGTGGTCAAAGCTATGTGCTAAAACAGTCACTATTGGCCAGAAGGCTGAAATATTTGACTTTAGAATTATAGTACAGCTTCTGGAACACGTCAAGACCAAGGATTTGGTTGTTGTTTTGTTTTAAAAATGACCCACACGTGCAGCTTCAATGATTTATCGGAGTCTGAATAGATCAAAATGTTAAAGAAACCAGGACACCCGCAGCCTTCTGAGCAGAGCGAGCAGAAGGCTGCGAGCCACTGCAAGGGTCCCAGGTGCCCATTCTGAGCAAATGACGACTCCCACCTTAACTCCTCGGTCTTCACACGCAAAACAGCAGGAGAATTCAGCAGGAGACACCCGTTCAAATTGCTTGTTTGGCTTAAAGTCCAATTCCTTCCACAAACGTGACTCATAACTGCACTTGTGTTTATTTTCCCTGCCATCCTTCCAGCCCTGAGTTTTTACTCTACTGCCTCTGCTGGACACGAAGAGTCCTAACATTCATAGACAAAACCGCAGTGGCTAAATTATTAATTTTTTCAAATTGATCTTCATCCAGTTATCGCATCTTTCTTCTTTCCTGCCTAACGTCCACCACTTGAAGCTATTTTGGCAAAGAAGTCTGGGAACACCTAATGAAAAATAGCCAACTTCAGCACCCTGCACTTCCTGTCTTCTTTCTTCTTCTCCCACACAAAGCAGTAATACTAGAATGGAAAAGTATTTTCTGCTATGCTTTCTTCCTAAATTTTGATTTTTACTTTATTCTCTGGAATAGGCCTGGTTAGGTCACGCACATTGGAAAGCCCACCTCCAGCTGTGAGAAACACCCTCAAAGTTGGTGTAATTTCGGATGGATCAAAACCGAGCTGTTCGCTGCAGTTTCGCACATCAAAAATGCGTGGTTCGACAAGACCCACTGACAGGAACTTCCCTGAGCAGCTGGAACGCACACCTCACCTGGGGCAGTTTCATGCTTTGACATCAGCAGTTGCCAAGGTTTTCCCGTGAGTTATGCATCAGGTGTGCTGTTAGGAAATACTTGGAAGATGTTTCACCATACTCCTTGCAGAAGGACAGGAGGACAGGACTGCTCAACAGGGCCTGCTTTTGTTAAGCAGCTGGGCAGATCTGGTTTAGTGAGTCAGGGATCTGCTCTTATGTGGCACAGCCTTTTACCAATGAGCATTTTCTATGAGGAACTGCAGCGCCACTGCAGGCAGTAGCAGTGAAGTTTCTCGGGGGACAAAATAGTTTTAACACAAACTAGCTTTAATACAAACCTTCCACAACATGTAGCAAGAGAGTAATTAGCAGTGTCCTCCTACATCACTTCAAAAATATCTTATGCCACTGCAACCAATTAAAAAAAAAATTACACCAACAGCAGGAATGAAAGCATCGTAAACTGATTTTGATTACAAAAATCTTCAAAATACTAACTTGTTGTACTGCAACGTGTGATTTATTTATCAGTGATAAGCTGGCAGATGAAAGTGCTATGTTAAAAACACTTCCTCCTTTCTTAAGGATTTAATAAGGCTTCCTAAATTTCCTAGATTTCCTAAATTAAGGTTTCAATGCCCATTTGGCAGCAGTTAGCTGCTGACAGATGTCAGCAGAGAAGCTGTGACTGAGCTACTTAAGTAAACTGCAAGGGTGTGACTTAAGTTCTTTTACTTGGCCCATGCTGAAATACAAATCATAATGCTGACATGAAACTTCAGCTTTGGCTACTGGGGTTTCAATTTTTAAGCTTTTACTGCCACCAAGATACCTCACGTTCACATTCCCAAGTTCTTAGCACATTTAGTTTCCTAAAACAAAGAGGAACACAAATACCCAACAAGTCTGCGTTGTCAGAACGGGACCGCAGAGAGAAGGCACTGAGGAAGCCGAGATCGGATGGCCGTACCATAAAAGCCTGAAAATACAGAGTTGCTACAGCACCTGCTATACGCTGGAAGAATTTGAAAGGAGAATTTCCTTTTAAAGGCCAAATAAACCTACACTAAAGGATATGTGGAAGTTGCTGTGTAACAAGGCTTGTCAGTAAGTGCAACCTTTCCACCTTCCTCTTCGGTGTTTCAAGGAGAGCCGTGGCCTATATCTATGTATCCTATGGCAAAAAAAGATGCAAGTGCACGTCGTATTTGTAAAAGCAAGAAGGGTAGGATGAGTAAGATCTGACCTAGAGAAACCCAGTTTGATAGCTTTTAAGGAAGGATTGCATCTCTCTGCATAGTCCTCTGCTTTGCCTCTTTTGCTTTAATGTCTGAGGATGAACCACTGGTGATGGTAGCTATTCTATCAACAAGCTTCAAGGGCTTCTCTTGGGAGACTAGAACAATAACAAAAATATTTAGAAATTGGTCATTAAAAAATACAGAAAAACACTAAAGCAAACTAGTGCTGAAGCAAGATAACACTGGTTAGATGTCGTTTTGTCTTTGTTGTATTGTGAACAATCAAACATCGGCCACAGAGGCACAAGTGGCAGCCCAGGGACACCAGGCACAGGAAGGATGAGTAAGAAATTTATGTTGCCAAGTCAGAGTCGTGCAAGCCCTTTGGAATGAACCACTGCCACTTAAAAGGAAAAAAGTAATTTGTATTATCTGGTTAAGTAAAAAAAAAAATGCTGAAGTGTACAAAATATGTGCTTTTTTTTTCCTCGTGTTCAAGAAGAGAACAGCAGGATAATGTAAAACATAAGTACATTAAGACATTAGATTCTGTTGAAACCACTTCATAATTTCATGCGTTAGACAGGATAAACAACTACAAGCGAACATAAAAGCAAGAAGTGATAGACTGCGTGTTCAAGAGCCTATTATGTTAATCATCATTTCATCTAGATATGCTATATAGAGAGCTAAATATGTATGTAAACACACAAATGCATCAGGAGTTTAAATTCAGACATTTCTGTAAGAATGTTTGTTGTAGAAGGAAGCAGAACACAGTTACGTTCAAGTTTTAGTAGGCATTTGGTAGGCCTAACATTTGGAAAGGGAAATAAGTTTGCCTTACAGATATTTTTCTCTATATGTTGAAGACTGAAATAAGCACAATTACTGAGAACACTTTTCATGTAAAACTTGACTTAAATAAAACCTGTAGTTCATGAAAACAGTGAGCGGACTAGAGAAGTTAATTCTGAAACCTGACCTACAGCATTATAAACATTAAAAAAAAATCTGTGATAACTGTGTCAAAAAATATTTTTATTTTGATGTGTTTCCTAGCATAAATATTTTCAAGAAAAAAGCCTACCACTATCTTGAGCCACACATTGCAAAACTTTGTTTATGAGTGCTAACGTAGATCTTCCAACACCGATGGCTGGACTCCAGACTTTTGTTTTCAGTCACCTGTGGTTCCACAGTGTTCGTGCCCTTTCAAGTTTCATAATCCCTTAACAAAATACTGTGACGTCAAAATACATCGCTGTCTATGCTTTAAACATTTCTTCCGGACTGTTTTTCCTCTTTCGGTCACGTGTTGTTTTTTTCCCAAAGTGCAGTGCAACATACGGCAGGACAGCCTGGCAAAACGGACTAGCTCTGATCCAACGCAAACCGCTTTCTGAAGTTTACAGGCACGCAATCGTTCTCCTTGCAGGGACTACTTATATCTTTAGAACAGCATCAGCAGTTCAACTCTGTTTTGCCAGTTATGCTATACTTGTTATTCCTAAATACGTAGGATGCTGCTACTTACAAACCCTTACAAAATGACTTTTTTTTTTTTTTAACTAAAATCGTAAGAGAGAAGAGACTTTCAAAAAGAACATCAGTCACAACGGAAGTGATTTATTTCTTCTGCAAAAACAGAGAGGAAGAAAAAGGCTGGATATTAGAAGTAAATTCAATCCCCACCCCAAGCACTCCGGTTTTGGTTAACGCTCGCTTCCAGTGTTATTACTCGCAGAAAACCCACAGAAAACCAGCAGCCCTTCCCCACCCCGGCTCAAAGCACGCACTGGTCCCATGGTGTTTGCAGGAGCGCCTCAGGTAACATCTGATACCAAGTTTAAGCATTCGCTGCATCAGATGCTTACAGTAAGATGGCTGCCAGACCAGATGTTCCTACTATTTAGTCGTTTTATGTCTTTTTTCCCTGTTTTAATTAAAATCTAAAGCACAATTTACACTTAGCTGTTTGACTCGCTGTGCTAGAGACGTGCCTCATCTCACGTGGATGCTGACTTTGCCTCGTTTTAAGCAAAAAAGAAGGCTTCATCACGGTGCACAGGGAGGGCTCAGGCCCACGGTTCCCGGCAGATCGGGTCCTTCCCGTCTGTCCGCCCGTGTCACCGCCTCCCTCCCTCCTCTCCCCTTCTGCCTTCAGCAAACCGGAGGCACTTGAGGGCTGAATAAAGCCCTCCCGGCCTCAGCAGCGCTGCTCGCTCTGAACCAAACACCATTTAACCAAATACTTCACCCGGTGTTCCTGCAAAGGGAAAGCGCTCCCTGTCAGTGCCTATACTGGCTCCAATCTTCACACTCGTCATTTACAAAATAAAACAGCGTTAAAAAGAGGCAGCTGGACATTAAAACGCCCAGCCCAGGGGGTTGTCGGCCGCGTTTCGCAGCGCTGGACCCGGAGCTCCGCCGTGCGCCGACCGGTGCGGGCCCCACGGCCCCGGGCCCGCAGTGAGGGAGGCGGGCGGCCAGGCCCCGGTTACCTGAGGATGTTGTGCGCCTCCATGCTGCGGTTCTGGTTGCTGGAGCACACGACGGCCACGCGGAGCGGCGAGGACGGCATGGCAGCGATGGCGGCGCGGCCCGGCCCGGCCCGGCCCCGGTGGCGGCTCCTCGCACAAAATGGCGGCCGCGGCGCGGCGGGGGGCGGGGCCCGTGCGTGTCGCCGGGTGGGGCCGGCGCCTGCCACGGAGAGGAGGGCAGGGCAGCGCCGGGCATGGCGGAGGGGGAGTGCGACGTGGAGGACTCGGTGCCATGTTTAACACACACAATTTCCACTCAGACCGCGGGGACTGGGATTAGGGAGCCACGGGGAGGGATCCCCGAGCGCTCCGTGTGGGTTAGCGGCGTGATTCCAGGCGTTGCTCCACACGGAGCCCCTCGGTGGGTGCCCCTCCTGTTTCATTCTCTTTAATTCCAGTTTTATGTGGTACACAAACGTGGGGAGCTACACTTGCAGGTAGCTGACATCAAGAGCCGTGCTTTCCAAAAAAAATTCTTAGCCTGTATTTCCTTGAGAACAGACTCCAAAATAAAGTCTCTCAGGAACTTTTCAGATAAGAGTAAGGAATAAGGGTAGGATAAGGTTATGGCCTATAATACCAACTAATCTCATTTGTAATTCATCAGGTGTCTCATCTTTGCTTCCCACTCCTCCAGCCCTTCGCACAAAAGTGAAATTCCACTCATGAAATGTCTGGCCCCCACTCAGGATGCCCAGAAAGCTCTATGGTTTATTCACTGACCAGAATGATTTTGGAAAGTCATGATACAAGTTTTAACTTCAAATCTCTCTTTAAAAATGCAAGATAATTTGGAAAAAAAATAGTAACGGCTGCTTCTATCCTGACTCCATCACTGTCCAAGGCCTACACCACACCATTATGAAAACCCAAAACTCCCAGGCCGTGGTACGGCCTTTCCAAACTAAAAAGATCAGGGAAAAGTGTCACCACCTACATGAGCAAAGGCACACTTAATGCGATGAGGACACCAAGGGAAAATTCATATGTCAGCATTTGAGCCCTATCATTTACCAGCCTCTCCCGCCTCTGTTAAGAGGAATCATACGTTTGATCAAAAATGCCTATACAACAAAATTATGTTTACGTACAACATCCAACTCATTAGCATGCTCATCCCAACAGCAAAGCTGTGAGCTGCTCACCCTTTTGTGACGAGCCCTTGAATGTAGAAGCAGCAGGAGGATGGCTGTGGTAGCTCCGACCCCAGCAGGGCCACTTGGAAGGCAGGCAGGGAACAGGCTCAGCACTCAGCACCTACTGGTTTTTGACACATCACACAACTCTTACCAGGAAATTCATTTCCATTTGTGCGTCTGTCTTCCTCTGTGGAAATCTGTTCTAGTTTAAAAGGAATTTCACTGGTGCAAATCTGCATTTCATGCTGCATTTTCATCTTCTACAAGTAGAATCTACAAGACATTCTTCAACTTCAATGTGCTGATATATTACCTGCAACCACCATGAATTAATTACACAGCCAGGGGCTCTTAATGATTGATATTTAGGACTTCCACAGTTCAAAAGAGTCTCAGGCACACATATATATACACATCCTCTTACGTTTCATCTACATATGTCCAGTCAGAAATTTTATAATTTGCTGTGACCACAGCAGGTGATACATTCTAATCATCCCCAGATCCAAGTCCCCCAATTTAGCAACTACACAGTCCTGTCTCATTTGATACACAGGCAATTTTCCAACACCCAGAAAGTAATTACTCCAATTTTATAATGTAAGGCCTTGGGAACTTCTTTCACTCTGTGTTTGTAATGCAACACTTTAATTGCATCTCTGCAAAGAGCTGTTTGATAAACACCAAATATTTTTCCTGGCAGTCTTTGCATCTTCTTCCCAAATGTATCCTATTCCCAGATTTCACACACATATAAGTTCCATTTGCCTGGCAACGTAAGCCACATACTCCATTATTCAGAAGAACGTGACTCAAGTGATACAAGCACTTTTTCCCTGAAAAAGCAGAGGCTTTGGGCTTGTTTTCTTTCTCAGCACTAGGTGGCAGCCAAATGTTGCAGTGGTTCCACTGAGCTGGGCCATGGAAGAAAGCTCCCAAGACGGGTTTGGATGGAGAGCTGAATCACCCCTAACAAGTAAATGGGTCTGACACCCTGGATCAATCCCAGAACAATCTGTGCATTTTGCACAAAAGCCTTTTCCCCTTTTCCTGAGGAAATAGGAGCTTTCTCTTGGGAAACAGGAGCTACACACGAGGTTTTCTGTCCTCTGCTTAACACTGGAGACACATCAGAGTATTTTACTCAGTACACCTCAATCCTTTAAACTCACGTAAAGACAGCGTCCTGAGCTGTTTCTCCTGCTGAAGGAAATCACATTTTCTTGGTTTGCAGAAGGCACCAGAAGGGTGATTTTGGCAGCTCCATTACTGCCGGCAGTGGGGGAGTATTCACCAGAAAGTGCAAAGGATAGGGAAGGACCAGGCCAATTCTCGCATGAGAGAGACGAGTGGCCTAAAACAGATAGTTGAGAGCAATACCAATAATAGAATAGAGTCAACATAAGCACTTTGAGAAGGCAGGTTTGTGTGAAGACTCCAGCCTTGCGTATTGATTGACATGCAGAAATCTGTGGAAGTTAAACCGGGCTGTGTTATTTTCTACATCTTTCCCTCAGTGCTCAGAGCATTTTACCTCTTTGCATGACCCTCAGATACTGCTGAAAGCAATATCAGACAGGGTGTATTTGCTCAGGCTAAGGCTGCAAGAAAACCCATCCAAGCATCGCTGCTATAATTACTCAGCCTTTAACAGGAACCTGACACGGTTAACTGTTATCTGTCACTTCTCCTTTCAGCCCACTCTTCCTAGCCTTTCTTTTGGAACATGCTGGCGAAATAGAGCAGCAGTCTTGAAGACTTCAACTCCAGGTCTCCATGGAAGCAAAGTACCAGCTTTAACTTGCACCTCCAAAGCCAAGCAGCCCTTCCTTTTATGTACCACAGAAAGTACCCTAATGGAATTAGAAGAGAGATTCTTTGCCTAAGGCTCAGACTGCTTCCTCCAGAAGATTCAAAGCAGGGGTCAGGCTTAGCTTTGAGCTGCTTCCATCTAAGCTGTTGTTTTCTTCACATTTAACACAGGACAAGAGAGAGAGAAAACAAAACAAAACAAAACAAAAAAAAAAAACACAAGCTTGTTAACAAGCATATCGTCCTTCACTTTATCTCTTACGGAAATGGACATGGCCTGATATTTGTACTGGAAATTACCAGATAGATGCAAGACTACATACCACCTAACAGCGCACCCTACAGATTTTTAACACCCAGGTACTTGGATAGTAATAGGGAGACTGTGCAGCTACCTTAGCAGCTATCTCCACTGTTTCCTAAAGCATTAGGTACATAACAGCCAGTTTCTTGGCAGTTATAAATCAGCATACTGCCACTTTACTGCTGCCTGGACAGGCCAGGATTGATTATATCTCTGCAAGAGACTCTGCATGCTTTGGGAATTGCTACAAATACTGGATAAAGCTTACTTTAACTTGCAGTTGCACACAGAGGCTTGTTGGAGTCAAATTAATATCAAGTCTATTGACGTGGAATTTTTCCCACTATTACCCGTAAGAAATTTCTATACTCATGATAGAGTGAATAAATAAATAAATCAACAAAACTACCAGTTACCAGTTCTTTGGAAGATATGCTGCTTAATGTCACGCACACAAAAAGGGAATACTCTTTTATTTTCCAGACACCAAGCTGTGTCCAATTAAAACTTAACCCACTGAAAATGAACAGGAAGCTATGAGATATTGTTTCCCATATCCCATCTATAATGCATGGAGAGCAAAACACAGATAAAAATAATCCTTTAGAGAGTTACAGGAATTCCTCCAGCAGGATTTATGTTCTTGTTCTACATCTTTTGCTCTTGCTTGTCTATCCTCTGCCCAGCATGCAGTTGCAAGGCAATCCACAGAGGCAGATGCATCAAGATGTGAGATGACTACAAATAACTTCTGTAGTAGATATAAAAGGTGCTGTTTTAGCAGACAACAGTATCCTATCACTAAGTGCAGAGGTGTCTTAGTGAAAATAGTCACATACAAATCCATGAATTAAATCTGATGTGGTGCTCAGTTTCCTGACATCAGCATTACTGCAATGAACAGTGCTGGCTGCACAAAAAAATGAAGTAGCTTGAATTGGCAAAGAGGGATTTGGGAACTAAGGCAAAGCTCCTTCAGCGGTCAAACAGGGATCATTTATACTGAAAACCAGACACCTGGCTACCATAATTAATGGGCTTGGCTCAGTGAGTTTGCATACATGGCTTTGAATAGGAGGCTGAACTTGATGGCCTCCAAAGGTCCCTTCCAACCTAATTATCCCGTGATCCTAAACCTCCAGTAAACAAAAATCAAGTATTCAGAGAATATCTATTTTCATATCCCCGATAACATTGTCGCAATTTTACAGTAGGCAATGCAATATCATTATGACCATATTTGTTCACTTTGTGAGTCAAACAAATCTTGAACCATTCAATATTTGTGATTTCCTTAATTTCTTTTCATCATTTTCTTAATTTATTAAGGTCAATGCCAAAGTGGTACAAGACTCATCAGTAACACATTTAATTTTCACATCTGGCAGTTCACGACAAATGAGGAACAGAACAGTAACACTGGTTGACAGAGGCTGACGGAGATATACAAAATCAGTGGCACTCCAGCAGTCCTGTACAGAACTGGCTACAGGAAAGACTGACTTGAAACCTTTGAAAGACCTTTGGTCCAAATTCACTCAGTGTTTAAATTCACTGAACTAAACCACTAGATACAATAAAACGTGATTGCCTTTTCTTTGAGCAGCCGATCTCCTCAGGGATAAAAGAAATATGACATTGTCCTTCAGTGACAATGAATGACACTGTCCTTCCATTACTGCAATTCTAGATATTGTCAGGCTGCTTATATCAAGCACACAGGCAAATAAATAAAAAGAGAACGCTGTTAAATTTAGAGTCAGCTGCATGTGAGAAAGCAAACAAAGCCAGAATAACAAACAGGTATTTCTGCCTGGTGAAATCCAGTCCTTCAGCTCCTTAACCACTTATTGAAGTTATTGAAGGGATTATGATTAGTACAAATACTGCATTTTTTTTTAGGATTGCATATACTTTCTGTATTTACCCTCTAATAGCAAGTTTATACTTCACAAACTATTTCACAAAAGAAAAGCACATGGGTTATTCACCAGTGATAAACATTTACACAGATTACATAGGAAACTGAAGTATTTTAATAGCAATACCCCATTACAGAAGAGCCCTTCCCCTACTTTTGCTTTAGGTACGTTTAAGTGATACAAAGTCATTGTCTGTTACAGCAGTCACCTATATACAAACAGCACTAAATAAAAACTAAACACACTAGCTCTCAGATGGTAACTGACTCTAGTTTATGGATATATTGAAGTTCAAGTACTGACCAGCCTAAGTTTGTTTTCAAAAACGAAAGAATACACCAGTTTAGAGACAAAAACACGAGGGGAGATACAGTTGTCTATGAAGACTACAGGAACAGATATACCAATAGAAATGGGACAAACTCTCAACACTAAGGCACAAGAGAATTAATACTCGAATATGGCTAAAACCTTATTGACTACAGCATTGAGTGAGCAGTTAACGATGAGTGTTCCTATGCTCAAAACACTCGGCTACAACAATAGTGGGTTTTGTGTTCCAGATGATTTTACCTCAGTGCGGCTGCATGTGGCATTCCTAAAAAAAAAAAAGGGGTGGATTTACGAGGGCAGTGATGGGTGTTCGCTTACATTGCACTTATTTTATACCTAAGCATCAGTTCAAACTTCCACAATGAAATGGAGCTCCATCCTCTACTAATTTCATCTGTTTTTGTGGGGACCACCATTCTGGTCGCTCAAAGGACTCCCACTCCGTCACACAACCCCGCCGGCCGCCAGCACGTGGGAGCAGCATAAGGCACGATACAAAGCCCACGTAAGTCGAGGGGATTTAGGTGGGCTTTGGATCAAACACACTGCTAGCTGCAGGCTGTGGGGTTGCACGGGGCTTGTTCTCTCATGGATTTAAATGATGCTCCCCCTCGGGAAAATAAATAAATAAGTGCATGTCTGGAGCAAGGAGATTTAAGAGCAGGCTTAAAACGAGCATGTTCTTGAGAGTCTTCTCAGATGGGCCCTCTGTAGGATCTGTCGCTTGCTTCTAGAAGCAGAACTTTTTCTGGCACTTGTGGATGTTTGCCACTGTTCACTTTTAATCCACTGCGATCCTACAAGCTCAGCCCCCAAGCACAGCTCAGGCTGCAAACCCCCCATTACACAAACGAAGATCTCCAAAACACACAAGAAAACCCCAAATCCCAGGTGCCTGGAAAAGCCAAACCCAAGCCAACCAAAGCTTCAAACGACGCCGTGGGCAGAACCGGTAGGAGCAGAGCTCAGAGACCCCATCTCTCTCCCTGTCGGAGAAGAAACACCAAGAAAAGCTCAGCAGCAGCCCGGGGCCACGGCGGGGTTGCGGGGACCATCGCCACGCTTCACGCACGACGCGAGGCGGCAGAGGCGCCGCCGCCGGCCGGGCTCATGAGGTTCTCGGTGATGTAGGCCACCAGCAGGCAGATGAAGACGAGCATGACGCAGATGGAGCCGCCGACAGCCGTCATGGCGACGACGATGTCCCTCATGGCGGCGGGCTCCACGCGGAACTCCACGCACTGCGCGGGCGGCGCGGGCCTCGGCGGGGCGTAGCGGGGCTGCAGGCACAGGCGATAGCGGACCCCGCCGTGCGCCTCGGGGAGCAGATAGTCGCGACAGGAGGCCCCCAGCTCCACGCTGTCGCAGGGGAAGCGCGTGTAGGTGCCGTCCCACGAGCAGTTGAGGGCGAAGCCGCGGAGGCCGGCGGCGGGCCGCGGCGGGGCCCACTGCAGCAGGACGCTGCCGTTGCGCAGCGCGTTGGCCACCAGGGCTCCGCCGGGGGAGCGGTGAGCCAGGCAGGCCCGGGCCGAGCACTGGAAGCCGCGGGCCGGGGGTCTGAAGCACAGCCGCCCGGCCGCCGCCGCCCCCTCGGCCCGCACCTTGTAGGGGCACCACGGCTGCTGCTGCTCGTCCGGGGGGGCGGCGGCGGGGGGAGGCCCGCAGAGGCAGAGCAGGGCGAGCAGGGCCGGCAGCGGGCTGGGCATGCCGGCCGCCGCGGCATGGAGCCGGGGCTCGGCAGCGCTCCGCCGGCGCCGGGCCCCTTTTATAAGCCCCCGGGCTCCGCAGCCGCCGCGCCGGCCGCCAATGGAGAGGCGGCTCCGCCGTTAACTCTCGCCGGGCTGCGGGGCTCCAGCCGCCGGCCTGCGGCTGGCCCCGGCCGCCTGGCTCCGGAGGGGGAACGTGAGGGGCACCGGGGGGAACGTGAGGGGCCCGGGGCTGACAGAGAAATGCGGGCTGTGGGGATTCTGCGTTTTGTTTTCCTTGGTTTCTGGCCGCTTTAAGGCCTGGGGGGTTCAGATTCTGAGAGAAACTCAGTGAGAAGCACCCCCAGCACCTCCACCACCAGCATCTCCCACAGCCCAGCTGCTGGCAGGGGTAAAACTGGGCATCTTGGCCACCCCTGGGACAAGGGGAAGAGGCTCCGTGTAAGGGGTGACCAAAAGGCAGCTCCTGGCTGCAGCTGGACCACCCCACACAGCCCCTTAGGGAAGATCTCCGTGTGTGGAAGCGGCAGAGCCCCAGCTAATGAAAGAAGCAGGAATAGGGACTTAGCCCAAGCAGCCCCTAACGCTTCTCCAAACAGTTAAATTGGTAAAAGTTGCATGAAGTCCTGTCTTTTCCAGTTTGCAGATTTAATTCTGCACCCGTAAGTGTGGGGAGGAGTGTTCGTGTTTTGATGAGGCTTCACATAGTGTCCTGAAAGCTTTTAATTCCTGGCTTCTGAGCTGCTTACTTTCCATCCACGCAAAAAGGCTGGGGAAGATCATAAATCCTCCTGGAAGCTGGGATCCTTCTCTCCCTTTGCTCTAAATTACAGAGTTGCATTTAAAACTAGGCTTTAATGCTCACAAAATGACCAAGTTAAAGGATCTAAAAGTCTCTACAATTAACAGCAGCGACAACATTCTCTAATAAAAATGACTTTAATTAAAAAAGGAAACAGGTGACAGCTAATTTAGCCCCCCCTTTTTTCTCCCAAAGTTGCCAGCTTTTAGGAACAGGGAGTCATACAGGCAGCCACCTTTCAATGTTCTTGCAGAACCCTTTGAAGAGAAAGGACCATGTTATGCCATCCCAAAACCACCTATCTGCAAATCACCTGCGAAGGTTTCCCCGGACCGCAGCTGAGAACCACTCTTCTGAAGGCTGGAAGCATCCCTCGGGTTTTAGTGTACAAGACACGCAGTGCAGAGAGCACAGGATCTCCTCCACCATCACCTGAGCCTCTCTGATCCATCTTCCTTCCCCACAGTTTCAGTGAAGTGGACACACGGGTACATAATACAGTTTTAACTGCTGCTGGAACAAAGAGCAAGTTCAACAGCATGTTTGTAGTTTCATGGCTAAAGGAAAGCAATGTAACTGCAGCCCCGGCCCAGATCTTTAAGCTCCTGATTTCTGATGAGTTAAGGAGACTAGGAGAGAAACTGGTGTTTGTTAAATGCAGGACAGGAATGTTCACAGATTAATCAAACCAAAGGTAAGCAACAAACCAATAAAAAAAGGGTCAAAAGTAAATATTATAAACAGGCGTCTACACATGAAAGAAAGGAAAAGGCTAGATATTTCATTAGGGCAGTAAAAAAAAGATGGAACATTCCTCCTTATAGCAGAACATACACATTTGTCCACATTTAACCTTGTGAAGTAGAAAGGTTATCACATACTTGTTAAAAACACCAGCAACATACCTAAATGGATTGGTGTAGTTTTTCCTCTATGGCGTTACCTACTTGGAGATGCAACCCAGAAACCTTGGAAGTTTTACTGAAAAATGTTTATTGTTTTATATAAATGTAAAAAAAAGTAAGATTCTGAAGCCTGTTTTTCTTTCACAGCCACATCCCCCCCCCAAAAAAAAACAAACCACAAAATATACACTTTGGACTTCAATGAAGCTGTTATTTAGAACACTCAGTGTAATTTGCAGCAGTGTGGAACTTGTTAAAATAGTTTTGGTTTTAGATGCACGGAGCATCAACGTGACCAAACGGCCTCATACTGAGACACCTTTTCCTGTCCGAAAGACTTGCCTTTTCAAAGTGTCTAGTTTCTTTAAAATCTTTACTTATAAAAATATTTAGTATTGTGAAAATGTTTAAATTTGGTTTAAAAACCCAAGGCAGAGATTTTTCTCTTATTTCTGGCACCCTACAGGAAGTTGTTAGAAATCTCTGGATACTGAGCAGTACCTACTGATGTTATTGAAAATAAGATCAGCACAGAAAAGGATGCTAAGGTCGTAGTACCGGCCCCTCTCCTCAGAAAACACTTGGTGATCGCAGAACACGAGGAGGTGCTGTGCTGCTGAAGGCACTTGGTGGTGGCTGAGACAAACTTACCTGGGGAAATTCCAGCGAGGATGCCAGGAATGTCGATCTGATGGCCCTTTGTGAGAAGTGCAGGGCGTTCAGGAAACGCAGGGAACCAAACCAGGCCAGTTTTGCCTCCTTACGCCCTGTGCAGCTCTCCCAGCTGCTGTTACTAGCAGATGGCACTCCAGAGCTCCTTTCAGTGGTCAAGGAGATCTGGCACCAGGCTCTGATCAGAGTAACTGGTCCTGTGAGTGTGGGTTGGAACAGGTTTGTTGTGAGAGAAATAACCTCAAATGAACAGAACAGTGAAGGGACTGAAGTGTTCGTGAAAGGTGTTAAAACCATCCTCGTGCCATCACGGTCATCCTGGGACCTTTTGGCTCAAGGGGCGTGCAGTGCAAGGGTACACCTCTCTTCTTACTCTTTATTAACAAGACATCTGTGTTGAATAAAATGGGATCTAGACACATAGTCCTTCAATCTCCACATTGTCTTCATGCACGTGAATTTCAGGATACAGAACAGCCCCGTCACTGCCAGGGATCTAACACCTGCCGCACCCTTTCCATGTATATCGACTTGCACTAACACTGAAGCGACACCAAGTTCAGCAAAAGCGGCAGGCCTCGCTCCAGAGGTGGTCAAATACAAAACAGCACGAAGACGGTGGCTGAGCTGAGTTGTGTGCTGCTGCAAGGCGCAAAGAAGGAACGAGAGCTGAAGGACGTTGCATCCCCAGCAGGCCTAAGCTTCATCAGTCCATGTAAGACTTGTATTTAATCCCGAAATTTTCCAACAGCCACAGTCAAACTAGATAGGATGTGATCACCAGTCATGGGGAGAAACAAGTGGTAATCTCTGAAGTCATTTTTAATACATATATACATACCTAAATATATATAAATGAGAGGACATTCTTGGTTTGTGGAGGTGCAGACGGTTCCTCCTACAATATGCAAGCATTTGGGGCATTTTCTCCTCCAACTGTTTCAGATGCCTTCAGGAAAACATCTCATTCCTGTCACATTTTAAGCCCTATAAAATGCCATGTAAATGAGTAACGAGCCTAACAATTTAACTAATTGATAGGCATATTTTCCTAATCCCTGCCTTCGTTTGTAAAGGCACAGAACGTACTGTTAATTCCCATCATCTGACTGAAGATGTGGCCAAACCACTGTCACCACGTGAACCCTGGAAATGCAGTTGTTTACAGAGATCTCCTCTACACCAAGTTGGGGGAGTCCAAAGGAAAGGAAAGAGCAGCCCATCAGAAAGCTGAAGCAGCCTTCCACGTTAGTTACACCTTACCCTGCACTGCATCCTTTGGCTTTGCACTGCGTCTCTAGGCAAAAGATAATTATTTATGTAAGAAAGGCAAAAAAAAACAAAAGCTTTGGCTCGGTCGGTCTGCCAGCACCGGCTCCATGTGAATGCTGCCTCCCTCTTTGCTCTCTCAGCAACCCAGCTGTTCCTCAGACCTTCATCTGTGCCCCGGTCTGCGGTGCCACTCAGCCGGGACATCTCAGCTGTGCTGCTTCAACTTGGGCAAACGCTGCCATTTGCTGTAAGCAGCGTATCACAAGCAGCACCAGCCCGTATCACCTTACTGGCCTTCAGACAGACCCAACACCACGGGTTTTCTGCTTTCCTGCTTCCCCCCCACAGGGTTTATCGTCTCCGGTTAGAGGAAGCGCTGAACTTTTACCAAAACGGGGCCAACTTGCTGGAGGCCAGGCGAGGAAGCCCTCCCCACCCACAGCTAACGAGTTCTGCAGCACTGCGCCAATTTTAGTCTTGCACACAGCCACAGCAGACAAGCCCCCGAGCCGAGATGCTCAGCACTCTGCTAAGGGCAGCATGCAACATATGGTTGCTAAAGCATTCCCCCAGCAGGGAGCTTTACATTTAGGGCTGAGTTGCCACAGTCCCCTCCGAGTCAGCTCCGAGGATTACTCATCCCAGACACGCAAAAGCAACAAATTTGCCTCCTTATGTAGCTAGCTCCCGCAGTCTGACTCAGCACGTGGTCTCACCCTCCCGGGGTTCTATTTCCAGCTCTTGATTCACTCGCTGTCCAAAGCTCTGCACTCTGACAGCCACAGGCTAGGAGCATGGGAGAGCAGGAGCAAATGAAGCTCAGCAGACAGCAGCACGACATTTCTCACCGGGGCAGCTTGGGCACACAGGCTTGAAATTCATGCCACAGACCGTGTTGGTCATTGATCCTCCACTGGCCTGTGAAACAATGACACCGTAGCTACCTACCTGAGCACTGGGGGCATTTTTGATGCAGATGCATCTGAACAGACAGCAGCAGCTCCAGCTAGTGCATCCTGAACGAGCTATTTATAGCCGACAGTGGGGGCTGAGCAGCATTGCATCATGCAGCAAGGTTGGCAATGCAAAGCGCTAACGCGGCGTTAATTGTTTCAGGTCACTTGGGCGATCTCACAGGGAGCTCAGTGGGTTGTGAGTGCTCCCAAAAGCCAGAACAAACGTCCTCCCGGGAGGAGGTCAGTGCTCTCACGGGGTTTAGAACATTGCTCCAAGCTGTCACAGCGAAGTTCTCCTGGTCTCCGTGCACATCTATGTTCTCCAAGTTCCAGCAAGCAGCAGATCAGGTCTGTGAGGTCCTAACGAGATGATTCCCTGGCCTCTGTAACAGCCAGCACGACCCAGCTGCCCCGACAATGCAGCTCTAGACAGGGAAGCAGCTGGAAAAACAGTTTTTGTTGCTTCCACACATTGCAAGCAGAGCCAACCACGTTAACTACTCCAGGCAACCCCGGAGTTTGACTGAGACTGATGATTGTCCTGGTAAGAAACAGAAGCAGAATAAAAACAGAACAAGCAGAAAACCCTGACATGTTAATTTCAAGCTCCATTAGAAGCACTGGAAGAAAAAAATCAATATTGCCTGAAATGAAAAAGGCCAAACTTATTGGGAGATAAATGTTGTTTTTCCAAGTGTCTAGAAGTGCCACAAAATACTCCCCAGAACAAGGCATTAAAAAGTCTAATGCGAGCAGGGAGCAAAGATCTCTCCTGCGATCTTTATCAGGTCCTTCACCAACAAGCTGCTGGATGAGCGAGCCCCCAGAACACACGGCGGTGAGGGAACAGGAGACAGCTCAGGTGCATGGGGCTTACACGGTGTGGGGATGTGACAGCTCTGCCCTGAAGCCACGTCCCAGGCCTGGAGATGGCACGATGAAGCCCAGTCTTTCAGCTGCCACCATTTTAAGTTGCAGGGACTCCAGCTGACTCATCCCTTGTGTCTGGCTGAGGCAGCCAGACATGTTTTGGAGACTGAGTAAAGCAGAGCACCACAGACATCTACCGAATCAACAAAGCGCTAGGAATACCCAACTTGATTAAAAACCAGGCCTGTCCAGAAGCAGCACGATTTATCCTAGCTCTGTGAAATCCATGCGGATATTGGGGGATAACAAGGTGGACAGGACGGGAGGGAGATGGATGCTGTGGGTCCCAGAGGCAGATGCAGGGTGGGACATGGCCTGATGCCTTCTGCTGAGGGCCTGAGGATGGGCAGTGCTGCTGGGGTGCTGCAGCTGTGTCCTAACAGCAAGGTTTGACCGACCATCAAGGAGAACTCTGCAGAGCTGGGTCACTGGGAAGAGGATCTGGTCATTCGTGAACACAAACACACACACGTGCTGGCCTGTGGTCATTTCTGCTGGTACTGTTAGCCATCAGCCCTGCATTGCTCCAAACAACAAGCAGGCTGCCTCCTTCTCCACCCTGCTCTGGTGGGAGCAAAGGATGTTTTAAAGAAACACTACGGAGCAAAATGTTTTATGAAGACAGATTCCTTTGTATTAGCAACCAGTCAAGTAAGTCCAGGGACCAGCTCAGGCACCCTTTTATAGTCCTGCATCCCTCCCCCTGCCCAGGCAGTAAAAAACAAAACAAAAACATTCTCCAGCTAGAGAGGGGATGGGGAAAACAAGAGGGTGAAGAACTTGATAAATCAACACATGCTTCTAAAAGAAGCAGCAGGATACAATCATTCCTACAGTCTGAGAGCACTCCCATGCTATCGACCAGAGAAGCAGGAGTGGCCCCACGCACGTAGATGCAACGCACACCTGCAAGCACCTTGCTCGGTGCCTGCCAAGGCAGCCGTCTCCTCCTGCCGTTGTTCTGGGCTCTGCTTAGTACAGGAGCCAGTTCCTGGGAGGAGTTCCTGTCCCCTCACTCCTAGCGCATCCATCTTCCTTCAGCATCTCTCAGTAGTAGTCGTCCTTCTTGCCATCAGCTCCCTGGATGCCCGCGTGGTCCTTCCGCTCTTGGACGAGTTCCAGGTCGTCGTTGTCATCCACCTCACCGCCGTGATCCTCCTGGGTGCAGAGGGAACAGCCAGGAAGGAAAATCAGCAGGGCCCAGCTGGAAAAGGAGACCCGAACGCTCAGCACCACGCTGCTTCTGCGCAGAGCAGTTCCACCAAACCTGCCCAGCTCTGCCAGGGACCTGTCGCTGACCTTGGCAGTTCACTTTGCCAGGAAGCAGAGCAGAGAAGCCCATGTTGCCACGACCAGCTGTTTGTTTAAAGAACATTTAATAGCCTGGCACTGCCGTGTGGTTTTCACTTCTCAGCCTGCTGCCACTGTTACGTGAGAGGATATCTGACCTCCACCACATTTAGAACTGCTGAAACAAGTGCCAGCCCTGACGTGCAGCAGCCAGCACAGCATCTGCTGGCACCTTGGTGTCCAACTAGAGAGTGCACAAGCCAGGTTCTTACACAGGGCAAGGAGAGCTCCTGACATCAGCTTTGCTCTTCTCCTCCCCGCCCATTACCTTTTCTTTTAACCTCATTCCCAGCAGGCAGCCCAAACCCTTAATTCATCAGCAAGCATTCTGAAACTGCAGAAAACGCCAGCAGCAGCCACTCGCAAAGGGCAAGGAGAGGATGAACACGACTCTGTGTTCTTAACAAGACTGCAGAGAATCCTTCATTTCCATCCAGATGAGCCAGGAGGCAGCCGAGTGTCCCCTCCTGGGGCTCTCACATGATGCCTGCCTCTCAAATAAAGCATGGAACAAACGTGTCCCCTTTCTCCCTGTGCACCTCATCTAGAAATGGTGCTCACCAGCACCAGCAGATGAGTACTTTTTCCCCCCATCTCTTTTGCATTCTAATCACAAAAAATCGTGTACTTTGAGGGCTTGTGAACCAAACGTCCCACTTAAATGTTACCGTAAGGTAGCTGGCAACATTCAGCTGGCTCTGGGGGCTGCAGGGAAGGCTGTCGTGTCTCCATTCACTCAGCTCCCTGTCACGGAGACCGCCTCCAATGGAGAACACATCCCTGAGCAGCTGCCACGAAACGCTGAGTTCATCTCAGCTACAGATTTACACATGAAGAAAGAAAAAAACAGCTCTCTCCTACTTCCACCCTTCAAAAAAAGTTCAGTTCTTTATGTACCTCTCTCCCAGTTCAGATTTTAAAAGCTTTCTCCATCTTTTAGCCAGGACCAAACCTCTCCACTGGAAGCATCTCCCATCCTACCCATGCCAACGATGGTTACCAATACAGCAGTTCCCCAGGAATCCCCTCTCATTTCTCAGCCACCCAAGGTCTCGCTCAGCCTGCTGGCTGTAACCCAGCGACCCTTCTGGAAGCACAGGGCAGTTCTCCCCAGCTCTTCCCCAGAGAAAAAGGTTGGACCCCCGCAGCAACAGACTACAGGGCTCCTGGTGAACTTCTTAGCACAGGAATAATCCCTCACTGAGCAGAAACAAAACTGAAGGCAGCGCTCGCATCTGGTTTCCTAAAAGCCGAGCCATGCTCAGCTCCTGAACCCCAACAGACCCAGGTAACAATTGCACCAAAGAGGGAAAGAAGAGGAACCTTGGTGTCGTACAATTTCTTGCTCCTGATCTTCTTGATAGTCATCCATTGGGTCCTCCCTGGGCTTGGCAGGTCTGCCAGCATCCTGAAAGACACAAAACATCGGACGCTGAGCGCTGCCCCGACCCATTTCCAGCCCCTGTGGGGAGACAGCCCTCTGGCATTGCAGCCCCAGCTGTGGAAGTCATTGGGCGACAGCTCAGGATTCAGGGTAGCAGAGGCAGTGAAACAACGCCAGCTCCATTTGTACCTTCCCCACCCTCACACACGCAGCAGGTGCATCAGGGCCCAAGCAGGGAGCCACGCACGTCCTGCACTGCTTCTGCACCGGCCCAGCTCGAGGTCTTTGTGCTCCCCTCGCTACGTCCTGCCACCGAATTTGAAGACAAAACAGAACAAACTAGCAGGGATATTTTTAGAGCCACTCGCACTGGTGAGGATTGAAATATTAACGCTTTAAATAATTTACAGCTCACAGAAGGATCTGGGTAGTCAGACAAGGCTGATTTACAGACACAGCAGTGCTGCTGGGCTTTCATCTTCCAGCTAGTACAGTTAAGCTGGACATCTGCTTTCTTAGACAACTCCTTCCCAACAAGCCAGCTGTTCTACCCTGACCCATTCTGCTCTTAGAACCACAACCACGAGCCTTGGAGAGGCATAAGATGAACTGGCAGTGTTTGCATCTGGGAGAAGCTCAGCCTGAATCAGCACTGCTGATACAAACGTGGTCTGTACCCGGTCACCACGGGACAAGCAGACCTGCACTGCGCTGAATCCAGACACCTTAAAAAGTGAGGGGGAGCTTGGTGTAAACCAGCGCAGAGAAAAGGGAAATGAGGAAAGGGGAAGGACAGGAATGTGTGTTCCACCTCTTCCTGAAGTTGGCTTCAGACATTGCTGTAAGGCATGTTACAACTGGGAAAGACAGTTTACATCTCTGCATCCAGCTGACATCTTTCTCCAAAGCGAGACTCGAAGATTTCCACCTCTCATAACCCTTACAGGACTCGCAATACACAGATGAACGGTTTCAGTGCTTAGAAGGCAACATGCCCCCTGCAGGGTCTAACCCAGATAGCAGGGAAAAATTGCCCAAGCTGGTAAAACAAATATTTTCAAGGAAGTGGTATTTGTTAACACAGGTTCTTACCAACACTTGTTATACAACGCATCAAGTATCTGCAAGTTATTTACGGTTGAGCTTTAGGAAATGCAGCATGGCCCCATCTGAAAGACATCCTCCTTGCTTGATTAAATTGGCCCGGATTTATTTTTTTCTAACCTCACCATTGATCACGACTTTAGAGCCTGACAGATAAAACACTCCTTTTTAAAACAAGCAACACTCGGGTGCATGTCAAAACAAACTGATATTTCCCTGATGCAGAGCCTGGCTTCAGACGGCAAGCAACACTTTGCAAAATAAATGGCTGTCACCTGCAAGCAGGCAAACAAGAAAGCAGAGCTTCTGCACCTTGTCACTGCTGTCAGGAGTCTGCTGCATGCCCCCAGACAGCAAGGGCTGCTCTGACCAGACCCCAAGCATAGGCCCCTGCTGTTGTCTCTAGTTTTAAGACCTGAAGTGCTAGACAAGAGCACGCAGCTACAGTGATAGCCATGGAGTGAGCCATCTCCTGTTCCAGGTCTATCCAGCTATGTAGGTGCTGCAAATACTTGAGGTAACTTCAACAAGCCGAGGGGACAGAGCCAGAATGGGTTCTGGTACTGACCCACTGCTTCTCAGAAAGGTTTCTCCTGCCTGCCTCATCCCTGCAGCAGCATTCTGGATCTGTGCAGGAACGTGCTGTTTTCCTTTGAGCCCTTAAGCTCTCTGACTCCCCCCACTCGCCCCATTCACAGCCAGGAATCCCTCTCTGTGCCCCTCGTGTCAGTCACCTTCAGTGGCTTCTCCTTAGACTCTTCTTTCACGCTGGGTTCCTTGAACTTCTCCAAACCTCCCACCTTCTCTTCAAAGTCAGGTCTCTCCAGTTCAGCCTCCTCAAACTCATCCTCACCTTGGTTATTGGGATCCTGGGCAGGATCTGCAGCATCATCCGGCATCTGCACAAGAAAAGCCTCGTGTGAGTACCAGAGAAGACACCCACTTGGGAGGCAGAGGCCAACATGAGCCCACCATCAGCAGCAAGCCAAAGACCTGGGAAAAGCTGTCACCCAGAAGGGACCCAGATCTCAGGAGGAAGGCCTGTCACTACACCAGTAAGAGCGCAGGAGTGTTGTCCCCCCAGAACAGACCACTGGTTACTCTTAGCAGCATTCCCCTCTTTTCCCAACCTCTAGTTCTTATTTTCTTTTTTTTGTTGTTGTTTTTTAAATGGGAAAACTGAGATGAAGAATTGTCTTGACATCCAAGCAAACATGCAGCGCTGGCTTCGTAGCACTTCACCAGTCATACATCTCACCGAGCACCCTGATGGTTCTAAAACCAAAAAAAACTCAGTTTTCACTGTCTATCTGAATCCTTCCAGAACCAGAAAGGAAATTGGAGTTATACATCATAGGGAAAGCATCTACTTAAATGAGACTACTGGATTCTTATTTAGTGGAAGGGATGTGTCCTGATGACAGCACAGCAACAGTTCTTACCATGGGCTCCTGGACAACAGCCTCTTTCTGAGAATGCAAGTTCTCCCTCTCAATCATTCCTGCATCTGCAAGGAAGGGAGACAGTTATTAGAGTAGTCTCTGGATTAAAAACAAACGAGCCTACTCACAAAAAGGGATCTCGCAAAACACAAAAGCTCTGATCTGGTCACCTTTACAATGCCTATAGGATGCATGTCAGCATTTCAAAGGGGGCAGCCCCAGTTCCCACCCTCCCTGCCCTCAAGCCCACAGCCATCAGTTAGTTGCACGGAAAGCCACCTGATGGTCACTGCCTCAGCCCAGCAACACGCAGGACTGGCATCAGTCACATCTGCACTTCATCAGTGTCTTTTCAACAGAGGCAATTAACTAACTTCCGACTCATAAGGGTTCTTCCACACGCGGAAGAACCGACAGCAGGGTCTGTGTGCAGGAATGCACTCTGTTCACCAAGCGTTCACCCTGACTCCGTGAGCACAGCGGAGCATCTCCACACAAACGTTCAGTCCGGAGACTTCCCAAAAGCCTGTTTTAGCTCCCCACTGCCTGACTGGGTAGCTGTAATACACTTTTGATTTCGTCTTTACTTGCTTCCACAAGGAATCTGTAGCTTCCTTCTTATACACGTAAGCTGCAGTCACATCAACTGTCCTTTTCTTACTGGACCCATGGAGGTGCTGTGGGCCCATGCCCACCCACTGCAGTTTTCCCAAGGATCTCGGTTAACAGCCATTTTCTGCAGTTTCCTGCCAGCTGAAAAATCTCACCTGAGAAATGAGGCCTTTCTGCCCTAAACTAGAAAACCCACTAGCAGGATTAAACCAATTCCTATAGGAGACCTTGTCAGAACAGCAGTCTGGAGGGATCCTGCTATAAAATAGTGCTGTACAGCATGGAATTAGGGAGAGCATACCCATTTCTAGCTCTTCATTATCTGTCTTCTCCTTCTCGTCTCCCCGGTCAGCTGTTTGATGCTCTGCTGCTCTCTTCTGACCCGGTGGCTGTGAGCTGCCCTTCTGAGTCTCTTGCCCAGGCCTGGGGTCGAGGTGAAGGCTCTTGGGGTAACTGTGCACTTGGGCACCGTCCATCTGGGCATTCACTTTGTTGACGATGTCCTTCCAGCTGCAGCAAAAGAACAAACCAAAACAGACACCTCCTGACTCAGCATGTGCAAGACAAATTTCAAAATGCCATCTCATAACGCCAAGCAGACAGAAAACATACAATGCGTGCACTAGTTTGTCCCGATTCATTTTTTTTGCGAAATATGAATGGTATTAGTTACCAGCAGCTACGTGAAACAGAACCTGTGCCACATCAGTTATGCTTTATAAGCACAATTCGTAGAACTGCCTTAATCTTATTTAGCTGATACGGTAACACATAGCAATAAACTCCAACTCTAAATTGATGCTTACAAGCCTCACACACACCCAAATACATAAATCTCAGCTTCTTCAAAAATACCCAACCCAGAAATCCTCTACGTTCCAACTTCGTTTAAAATGAAAAATGCTGCAAAAGCAAAACTGCAGAGTTTTGACCTATGAGGGGAAAAAATACATATTTCAAAATAAATAGAAGAGCTGCAATACAGAATTGCTAGTTTCCATTGTCTGGTAATTTTTAAAGTTACAAGCTCTTTATGAAGATTTACAACTAGGATAGGTGCTTTTATCAACGTCTCCCTATAAAACTCTCAAACAGCTCGTGTCTCTCCCTTGTACAAACAGAACAGTGACAAATAACTGAAACGAAGCGCTGGCATATTGTTTTGGTGGTGTTTTTTTTGTTTGTTTTTAAGGTGAACATGGGAAAAGTTTTTTCTTTCCTTATTTGGTGAGGTTAGCTGTAATTCCACCACAATACAGTGCTTCTCCCTGCCTCGGGCTCTTAAGTGGCCCCAGCTTTTGGAAGCCAGCATGTTACTACCACACAAACCTACAAGTATGAAAAACCACAGCCCAGCCTTTAGCTCAGATTTCCCATTGCAAAGCCATCACCATGCAAACAGGCCATCAAGAGCAACAACTCCCATCTGGAATCTGCTGGTCTCAGCCACCTTGCGCAACAGTTCTTGGCACGGGACGCCCGGCCTCTTCTGTGGCTCAGTGTTGTTCTTAGCATTGGCACCTCCCGAGAAAGCTGGGTTTTGCACTCATATCACAACACCCAATGTAAACAACAGCCTCCAGCTGCTCAATAATTTCTTGATGATAGATCCAGGACAGGAAAAGCATGGTTTCTGTCCTTGGGAAGTCACTTGCCAAAACAAGGCCGACATTTGCATTTTGAGTTTCACAGAGGATGTTGCCTACTGAAGCAGCACGGGGAGGATACCACCCTTTGAAAAAACATGCAGAGCACAATGTCTGACCTGAAAAGATTGCAGGTTAAGTGAACAACAAACAGGGCAGAGAAAATGCATTAGCGGAATCTAGCTGATGGATAGTTTGGAATGACATCCTGAAGTCTCTTTTACAAATAAAGCAGGAATTAATTTTTTTTCCTCTCCAGTAAACTGCACAGATATGACCTGGACACACACAGATGATAAATAAGTTAAATGAGGAAGCACTATTTTCTGAGTCTTTTTTTTTTGGATTCTGGCCAGAATTTGATGAATTACAGCCTCAGAAAGACATTTTCTTCCTTTTTGCAAAGCAGACTTGTCTTTTGTGAGCGCTGCTAAGACACAAAACAGTTCCTCTTGTGCAGCATCCAGTACAACAGGATCCCAACAGGATCCTGGTCCTTGCCTAGACTCCCAGGTACCACAGCAATACAAATACCACGCTGCAGTAATCACCCACCCTGGTACCTGCAGGAACCCAACGCACCCTCCTGTGAATGCCCAAGCTCAAAATGAGCAAATTGTGGCTCTAAAACACAACTTGATGACTCTTATTGAGAGGAAGGGAAGGAATTCCTTAGCCACCCCGGTGCTGAGGATAAATGGCTTCCACCCTCCACATCAGCTAGGGGGAAATGCACCCTGACCCAATCTCACTCAGCAGTAACTCTTTCCCTCCTCCCCATGCAATCCCTTTAACAAGCAGGTCAAGTACAAAGGCACCCTACAGAGTGCTCCAATAGCACAGAATCCTTGCAATCCTTGCTCCTCTTTCGCCAGCCCAGCACCCACACAGGCTGCGTTCAGGCAGCGGTGCCTGCAGCATGACCAATCTTCTGCTTTTGGGCTGAGACGGATGCCTGCAGCAGCATGCAGTTACAAGAAGTAGATCACGAAGGGCTAAATAATGCTTTCTTCAATTGTTTTTCCAAGTAGAAACCACAAGAAACACAAAAGGAGCAAGACCAGAGATTAGGCTACGCGGTACCACTGATCCTGAGGGCAGAGAGTAGAGGGGAGCTTTGCATCACCAACCTTTGCATTTGCACTTGTTTGCTCCCCGTTGAGTGGTGGTTGTCCGGCATCTTGGGCTTCTCTGCTGCAGAGGGTTGTTTCAGATCAGACAGCGACAATGGAGGAGCCTGACCTTCCTCGTGGCTGTTCACATGAATGCGCATCACCATCTTCACATCCTGCAGAGAGGACACACAGATGTGCTCAGGATATACGCAAGCTCCTAATCTTATTGCATTCTTGCAGACCTCTCTTGCATTTCACACTCAGGGGCCAGAAATCTTTTCTCAAGGAACCAAAGACTCAGAATGCTCCAGAACAAAGCTACGTCCCTGTCCAGCCAGCCTGCAGTAAGAGAGGTCACTCTCCTTCCATGCAGCCAAGAGGAAGTGATTTGGATCCTATGAGATCCAGGCGTGTCTCATCTCAGGTAGCTTCATCTCCAAGAGAAAAAGGAACGCCACAAACTCTTAAGCAAAGAAACGTATTGCAATAATAACAGCAATTGCATTTGTAATCTAACTATACTTTGATGATTGTCATACTGGCAGTTATTGTTCCTCACTGTGCTCACTAGAACAAGCTCACGATATGCACAGCAGCTCCCAAGTATTCTCACTGCTGTTCACAATCCTGAAATAAGACCAGAATCTCCTATTTCAGTGCAGGCTGCAGGAAATTAACAAGGTTAATGCAAAAGGCAAACCCAGTCCCTAGTGAACTGGCTTCCTTTTTCAAGAGAAATGAGTAAATTTCATTTTTTTTAAATACAGGCTTCTGGAGTGAGACAGATTCAGCAGTTCCTCCTAGTGCCCAGACCACGGTGCATGCCCTCAGGGAGACAACGAGCACCAGGTCTGCAGAACTTACTGGGTTCCCGTTGGGCAGGCTGTTCACAGTCCGGGTGAATCGGATGACATGGCTGTCCCCGTGTCCTGCTGGCCAGGCTGGCAGAGCCTCCGGTGGCAAATTGGCATCTTGCAGCGGGGCCGGGTGGGTACCGAGCACGTTCCCCTGTGACCTGGGGCCATTGTTACCGTAGGAGCTCTGGCCCGGCAGCAGAGGACCATCTGCCTGCTTCCGCATCCCGGAGACCTGCGATGCCAGCAGGCTCCCTGCTGGGCGATTCTCCAGATTGACTGGAAAAGCCTGCAGGGAAGAAAGGAAAAGAGTGAGCATCAGAGGAACAGACTTCACTCCCTCAAGTTCAAAATCCAGTGCTGAAAACCCCCAGAAGCCCTGGAAAACCTCCCAGCTACTCAGCAGCACCACACCTTCTGCCTCATGAGCTGCAGCTGGCTGCTGCCTGGCCCCAGGGGCTGCTCCTTCAGCACCTGGAGCTGCTGCTGCCCCTTCCCTCCTCCTCCTCCTCCTCCTCCTTTGAAGCTTGGCATCTTCTGCAGAGCTTCCTTGAGCTGCCTGAACTCTTCCATCTGGGTCTGAGGGAACAAGAGAGGTACAGAAAAACCTCACATGACAACAGGGCTGAACAACTCCTTGCTGAGAACAGCCATTCTCGTGGCCAGTTGCACAGCACAGATACACCCCCCCAAAAAAGAAGCCACATGTATACAGCTGGAGATAATCCACAACCATTAATCACAAGCCCAAGCTAGTCTCGAGCTTTCCCTCCAGATTTCACAGATATTCTGTATTGTCTCTTTGCCAGTCTCTCTTATTTCACTGCATACTTTCACCTTGGAGACGCTGACCCACAACACCAATACTCTGAGCAATGCCATTTACTGCACGAGCTGTTAACGTAACTCCTGCTTTTGCACAAAAATCCTGTCCTGGCTCTTGTAGGTGTGGCCCCTTCTCCTCCTGTGCCTCTCATGTACATTCAGGTCAGCTTTTTTCTCCTGTGGAGGCATTTCTCTACGGATGTGTTCATCTCAGAGGGGCTGACAATATTTGGCATAATTCCACTCGACAATTCAATTTACTTTGCAAGACAAATGAAAAATCGATTCTCCCGGACTGGTAAACAAATGTAACTCTTTTCTTTCTACTGCAGCTTGTTTCTTCCAGATCCAGCCCTGAAAAGGAGGGCTTGAAAAAGCTATCCAGGAAAAGCTCCCCGCTCCTACCCCCATTATTTATAGGGAAGTGAGGGGAGAGAGCTTTTCATGTGCTTGCCAAGGTACCTGGAAATGGACCAGAGTGGGGACTGGGCAGAGCAGGAAAGCTTCCAAGCAGCAAGGAAAGTTTAGCAGGAAATTAATTCCTGAGCAGGCTTTGTTGATTTCAGTTCTTCCCCCTGAAATTTGACCTTAAAACAAACATTAAAACAAAACAAAAAGCCAACAAAACAACTCAGCAAAGCTAAAATAAAAAAGAATGAGGAAAGGAAAAGGAAGCCAAGAGCTGTTCGTGGGATGTAGCCCTAGCAGGGGATTGCTTCCAGCCAGAACGAGACAGATGGAAGCAAACTTTGTGCCCGTGGAGTCTGTGCAGGTGGGCTGCCCAGAGGGGAGGCAGCATGAGACCAGCACGCACACAGGTGGCCACACACTGCTGGCACCCTGTCACAGCAAGCTGTGCACACAGTGCTCTGTTCTTCCGTGCCTCGTTTTACCTTGCAGAGCAGCTGATGTGACAGCTAACGTGGGCTCAGTTATCTGGCTGAGGCTTGGGGAACACATCGGCATCTCTGAAAAGTGAACATGACATCTAGAATGCAAATTACTCCTCTAAACTGGTGCCGCTGTGTTGTTCAATCCAGAAACGCTCAGCTCAGCAGCATTAACCGTCTCCAGCCAGCTTTCTCTAAAAGGCCCTACCTGCTGTGCCCAACGCAAATGCACCCTGCATCGACCCAGCAGGACAAACGCCGAGCTGACACCGTGGCAGACCCGGGAGCTTCAGGTCCCCTGGCATCAGCCCGAGCTGTTGGCGGCAGAGCCCTGCTTGCTGGGGCCGACCAGCTCTCAGTGTTTCCTGGGAACGGGCTGCCAAGCAGTAACGCTCGCAGCTACTTCGAAGTTCGGGCAGAAGGCCTGCAGGTGAAAGCTGAGCCACACTGCGATAGAGGCTGCACTGCCACAGAGCACCGCAGAAGCTTGTGATTACCTGATGCTTCAGTTTATGGTAAGGGCTTGCTGGACTGACCCCTGGGGAGACCCAAGGTCTCTGCTTTCCAGGAAGCACACTGCAGGCATCCATGTGGAGAACCCCCCCAGCCTGCTGCAGCCTCGTGGAGGAGGAACGTATTAAAACAGCTCAGTGGCAGGCCCCAGTTCGGAGGCAGGGAAGTCAGAAACACCAAGAGTCCACTTGAGTCCCCTCAAACCACACTGACATGAGCCAAAGAGCTGTCAAACGGCAGCTGCCTGTGGTGGCAGGGACCTGGGCTTCCTGACTGGAACAAGCAGCTACCTGCAGTCTGCAGTGCTCTGGAGCCGCTTACTTCCTGCGTTTCTGCAGGGCAGCTCAGGCTGGGACCCAAGAGAAATCTTGTAGAGCCACCACCTCTATGCTTCTAGCAGAAATGCAGCCTCCAGTTCAGGAGAAGAATCAGCTGTCAGCAGCACCCAACCCCAACTAGCTCTTTGCTTCAAGCTCGTCCTATAATCCAAGGGAGCACTTACTGTTAATCAACAGGCAAGGCTAATCCTGACTGCAGTATGACTCCTAACAAAGCATGCTCACAGAGCTGCTTGCATGTTGACTCAGTACAAGAGTCAGAAAGAAGCTGTGGAGACCTTAAATCCCTCCCTTCTACTGCTCCCAGCACGCTTTCTACCCTCTTGCAGGTCACCTGGCAGCTCCCCCTTGGAGCTGGGTGAGCAGCGCTCGGCGATGGGAGGACTGCAGCGTGCTGGAGAGGCTTACACCATCTGCAGAGCACGAGCACGGTGCCATACCAACAAGACCTCACGCTTTGCTGTCTCTCTAGCCTTGAGCCAACCCTGCTTGCATCTCTGACCTGGCCTCCAGATTTAAAGCCTCCTTCCAGCACCTTCATTACTGAAGTGACATCTTGTTTACAAAGATCTTTCTGAATCTTTCCAAGGTCTACCCCCACTAATGCTTCACAAGGAGACAGAAGGAGACCTTTCTTCCAAGGTTGCTGAGCACTGATTTGTATTCCCAGCAAGCTAGGCAAGGCACCTCTGCGTTGCTGTTTCACTCTGCAATTAATTTTATAGGTACGTGCAGAGGCAATTCGTCATCATTTCTGGTAGAGGCACTTGAGATGCAGGTAACTGACAGGAGGTGTGCCAGAGGTGGGAATAAGCTGGTTCAAGCTCACTTCAGCCACACGCGTCCCAGTGGTTCATCTGTGCTTCCAGCTATTGGGACAGATTCCAGGCTGGAGAATTTGTCCAGAAAGCCTCTCTATTGTTCCTACCAGCACTACTTTAGGCAACTCACCTTGCAGGAATGCAGTTACTAACCAGACTTATTATTTAGGGAGGGGAGTGTTTCACAGTGCTCCCAGGCCCCCATGAAAGGTTGTCCTCCGTGGCCCCAAACATCCCCTTGTGGATTACCTGGGCATTAAGGAGCTGGGAGTGAACTTCCTGGTGGGCCTTGCGAAGAAGCTTGCTCTCTTCTCTGAGTTTAAAGACTGTATCTGCAAGAGAAGAACAAATTCGCTTGAGAGAGCTGTTTCTGCAAGTGCAGCGTCTCTTCCTTACCGTTAATTCTTCTGAAACCTCACACGTGTCTCTCCAAGTTCAGGAACTGTAGTGAAGCACTAGCTAGGAGCTAGCCAAACAGACCTAGCAGACCCAAATTACTGTTCCTTCCAGCACTCCTGCCCACCCAAGGAACTTGCTCCTCTCCAGAGTGACTCTGCTAAGTGTTGCTAGCAGGGGCAGGCTCTTGCTGTGCTCGCTTTCAAAATAATTTATTTCTTCATGTCCCTTATCCGTTGCAGCTGGAGAGCAGGGAAAGCAGCAGTCAGTGCCCCCACCTCAGGAACTGGGGGCTGAGAGACACGAGGAGAGCTCTGCGGGGCTCCTGAACACGCCACAGATTCAACACAGCTTCCCCCCAGCTGCATGGAGAAGCAGCTTCTTGAAAGGATGGTACAAATAAAAACACACAGCAAACAAAAAGCAAGCACGGAACAACTTGGTCCTCAGGGATGTTTATTCCCTTGCTATTAAGTAGCAAGCTTGTGCCTCGCAGCTCCCAGATTGGGCTCCTTTCAAGCTCTCTGCACACTTAGTGCTTCAACGACAAGCCACAAGCTTACGTTTCAGTGCCTTGTAGATAACTGTGTTCTCCAAATAAGAAGAAAGACTGACACAAAAAATGTCAGCCTTATTTCGGAGCCTGAAGCTCTCTTAAAATATCACTAACTGCGTGCACTAGGATTTCTCTGCAAGCAGAAATTGCTGCATGTGCTGTGACAGGGAGGGTTTTTTTCCCCTAGCAGGACAGTCACTCGGCTGCGGGCTGAATCACGTGCACCATTTCAGCTCAAGATGGTAGCTATTTCTAATTACAGGGGTATATCTTCCTGTAACACCCACCTCTGGGACAGGACGGTGCTATTGAGGTTGCAAACTGTGTTTTTCCCTTGTGTTAAAGATTTAAGATCAGAAGGAGCAAAGAAGGCTCCAGGACCGCTACTGCTCAGACCTCTGAGCACAGCAAAGACATCCCCGCAGCCCTTCAGGAGAAACGGAGGCATCTCAAGTGGGGGAGAGGTGTCCAGAGGAAGCAGAGTTTCTCTGAGCCAATCCCTCAGTCACATCTAGGTCTTCAAAGCGCATTCAGAACCTGGAAATCAAAACCTCCGTGCCAAGGCAGGTCCCTCCTCTGCCACCAGCATGGCAGAGGTGTGAAGTTGTGCTCCAAGTGACACCGCCAGGGGGTTTTAATCAGAGGCATCAATAGGAGGAAAGTTTCAGTTATAGCTACAGGGCCCTTTTATCTGTAACGCAAGTTTGGCCGTGATCAAACCCAGCCTTCTGCCTTCAGAGCAGCCTGTGCCAGTGTGCAGGGAGGGAAAAATGGAAAGCGTGGAATTAAGAGTGGGGGAACAGCAGAGGACAGACTGTGCTGGGGTGTGAAACGCAGCATAAATAGACTGCAATTCTTACAAAGCAGAAGAGAAAATAGATCATAACGCAGCAGGAGGGGGAAAAGAGGCAAACAGGATTAAAAAGGCCCATTTTAACAAGATCAGGAAGCTTCAGCTAGCTCAGCAAGAGCATATATTCGTATCCTGTTAACTGGCATTCAAAAACCATTTCCAGAAGGAAGGATTTTGAGGAACAGGGTGCGACCACCCCGACGGCACCACAACCACTGGGTCGCGTGCTACAGCGGCATCAGTCCCACACCATACACCCCCAGACAGCTTTGTCCCCAACTGTAAAGCAACAAGGAGCCACCAAACCCAGCTCCTTCACACTTCTGTGGGCTTCTGCTTTCCTCCAGCACCCCTGGGACAAGGGATTCCTTCTCACAGCTGAAGCCAGCACCGATCCCTCGGTTCCACTCCAACAACTCGGAGCGGTGCCTACTGTTCAGAAGCCTCTCCCTCACCGTACCTGCTGCTGGAGGCACATCTCCCAGCGCCTCTCCTGAGGACACATTATATATAGAAAGCACTAATGGAACATAAGGAAAGAAAATGAGGCATTAGCAATGCTGCTAGCTCTCTGCCACTTCTCAGAAGACTGTCTTGCTCTTTTGTATGCCATGGTTACCAGCACTTTCTCTTAAGGGAAGATTTAGTAGCCAGCTTTGAGCTTAAAGCACAGAAAAGAGATGGGACCGAGCGAGCAGCAGCCTTGGAAGGTGCACAGAGAATATTAATGCATCTCAGCCTTACGCTGACCTTCCTGGCTAGCCTCCTTCTTCAGATTGCTTTTCTGATCATTATTCTTTCCCGTGGCAGAATTAATTTTCTTACACCATTGGTGGCTGCATATTTCAAGGAGTGAGACTGAATCAGATGTTTAGGTTTTGCTTGCTTGCGCTCAAGTTTCTTTTTTTAACCCATGAGTGCTCTTCAGGTACTGGGGCTCTGCTGGTCATCCACAGAAAGTGACAGCAGCTGTCGCTCTCCCAGACCCAATTTAAGCAAGAGCAGATGTGAATCTTAAAAAAAAAAAAAAGATCTAATTAAGCAGTAGACTAAATAGAAACAACTCGTTAGGAATTAAATGGATTGGGTGTTCTCTGCAATACTTGCATATTAAATGCATTTTATAGACCTACACCTTTAATTACCTAAAGTATGTTTAATTCTTTCCCAAGCTTAAGTGTTGGAATTTACAGAATTCTGGGGTTTCGGGAACAGAAATTGGTTTCTTTTTTTTTTTTTTTTTTTTTTCAGTGTACAGAGAAGTGAAAAATATATGCTGAAATAGATGGGATCTCTAAATGTCATGATGTTATTTCTCTGCACAAAAAGTATCTCTGCTAACTTGGCTACACCTTCCCACTAGAGGAAGGACAGGGGAAGGCAGGATTATCTGGTGGATAAACCTCTTGTTTCTGCCCCAGCCTACAGTGGAACTACAGGCACATACCTCTGCCTTAGCCTCACACCTCTTACTTTTGGGGTGTCCCATCCATTTTGAGTGTGTCCTCCTTGGGACCTGGGCTGTTTCAGTCCGAATGCGGTCAGCACTTGGCACAAAGTTTTCATCTCACCTGGCTCTGCAAATCCACACAAATATGGTAAGCAGCAGCTGCAGTAAAAGCAGTCAGCAAAATTAAATTAGGCTTGGAAAATACCACAAGGAGTGCTGTTGCTGCTGACAGAAGCCAGGGATGCCCATGCAGTACAACAGTGCAGGGTCTCTGAACCCCAGTGAACTCAAAGACTGGTTAAATCCAAGGTAACACAGTCTCCCATGGGGCTATAAAAAAAAAAGTCACACACAGGTGTTCCTACAGTTCTCCAGACCTTTTGGAAGGCCTGGAGAACAGCCACTGCCTTCTCCTGAGCTCAGATCTTCACGGCCCTTCCTCTACCTGGTGTTTTCTTGGCTCTCCATCGCACTTACCCTGCAAGTTCGTGACTTCATTATCCTTCTCCTGCTGCAGCTGGGCATACTTCTGGTTGTGGGTCTCCAGTGTCTTACGATGTTCCAGTTTCAAGCTGTTGTGCTGCAGCTGCAGGTCCAGCAGCTGCTTCTTAACATCTTCATGTTGGTTCTGAATACAAAAAGCAATCAGTACAGTTAAGGAGGGGAGGAGTAATTTAACTGTTGTCAAGTGCCACTCAAGTGTCTCTGTTTAATGAGTTGCTTGGGGAGGCAGATGAGACTTTGGTTCCTCCAATGAGGCAACTAAAAATTCCAGATAAAAAGAAACTGTTCTTTGGTTTGAGAGTGATGTAAAACGCCAAAGCATTGTGAAGCAGTATAGGAGTTCTCCCTAGAAGCTACTCAACTGTAAGAGAAGTGTGTGAGCAAGTCCATGCCTGCCTGAAACAGAGTTGGAGGCTTTGGGACACAGCCAAGAACACTCCTACTCCTCCCCAGCGCTCAGCTCAGTAAGAGCAACTCAGGCTCTAATCTCAGCTGATATCAATCCAAATGCCTGTGACACACAGCACAAATCCCAGATCCTTCCCCGAGTCCCAGAGGTGCTGAAGGACGGCATTACCTGCAAGGATAAATGTCTCCAAGGTGCAGGGAGCATCAGCACGTACGCTGCATTACAGGAGTAGCTCACCTTGAAGCAGGGCTAAGATCTACCCCCCGAGCCTTTCTGCGCCCAGGTATTACCGCTCACTTAGCACACAGATGCCTGGAGGCTCCGGTTATCCCTGCCTGGTTTGCTCCTCAATAGCCTGGCAGGTCTCCCAGCCACTGCTCCACGCTGCTGGAGCAGGAGACCTTTTGCACAGACATCAGGTCCTTTGACACAGAGGCCCACACTCCCCATATCACCATGGGACTCAAGCACCAGGATAGCAGGACACCCCCAAGACCCCAGACCACATCCGAAGCAGGCCAGAACTCAGCAGGTAACAGCTTTGCCACCCACTATCTCCTCCCCTCCCGTCTCGCAGAGCCCGAGAAGAAAACACGCCGAGACATCCTTTTGCTCGGACCCACTGAACCAGAATTCACCTCCTTTCTGGTCCCCATGGCAACGCAGGGACCCTTCCACTTTCAGTTTGTCAACACCAATTACGTATGCAGATGGACTGGCTCCCAGGTGAACCCTGGCCCCTCCACGCAGCAGCTCCTCAGGACTCAGGCAGCAGTTTCAATTAACCTTCCTGTAAAACAAACGTCTTTTTTCCCTTTCTTTCTTTTTCTTTTTTTTAAATGCTATCGATGCTGGCATTTATCCCCAGTAAAACAAAGTATCTGTGTCCCAGGCACTCTCCCCCGGAGCAATTATCCTTAGCTAAAAGAAGAGAAATAACTATGCTCCAAAAATACACGCAATGGAAGAAAAAGCTTTCAGTATGAAGGGGTCCCAGAGAGAGAACAAAGAGACAAGGATGTTGGGTTAATCAGATCACAGAAGCAGAAAGGAAAATAGAGAATAAAAAAAGATCCCTGCTCTGGCTTTCAGAGACCTTGGGTACTTACAGCTCCATCAGAGCCACTGGCAAAAAGCAGCGCAGGGAAATGAGACCCCTCAAATCATTTGGATGCTGAACACCTCAGACAAACCACCAAGGTTAGCACATGAGAATTGGTTTTTAACAAGAAACCCTGAGCAATTCAAGGAATCTGCAGTCCTCATCAGCTCAGGTCAATTAATTTCCAGCCCAAGTTCTGTCTGGGAGGTGCTGTGTGTCCCCAGACTGCTCATGGTCAGGAAGAAGGGGGGGAATTCTCATCCTCTGACAGCAGCAGGAAGCTGAACGCAAAAATGCCTTGGCCAAGGTCACCCAGAGCACCTGAGCCCAGGAAGCTCAGGAAGCACGCAGAGCAGCCTCCCTAGCCCGTTCCTGAAGCTGGGACTGGTGTTCGAAAACTTCAGGAGGGACCTAAAGATGCTGAGCTGCGTGCTGGCTGCAGGACAGGAGACCCAGAATATGCTACATGCAATTTTTTAAATAATTATTATTTAAGAGAACTGGAAGCAGAGCACTCTCGAGCCAGCAAAGCCCCGAGGAAGCCAGGAACCTCTCATGTCCAGAGCTGCCCATCTGGCTCACATCACTCCCCTCCTGCCTCGGAGATGCTGCTGTGCTTAACCAAGCAGAAACTGCAGGACACTGCACAGGAGTGTTGTGGAAATCATGCACAAACAGAGGGCTGAGGGAAGACGGAGAGCACCCTGCTGTCACGTATCGCTGTGACCCTGCCCAGCATGCCAGTGCTGCAGCGCTGGGAGAAATCAGCTAATGTGGGAGAAATCAGGAACCCCACGTCCCAGCCACGTGAGCTCAGGCCAACAAAACCTCCTGTCCCACCTTCCCCTGTTGTTCAGGCAACATGCGGAGCCCGAGGTGCATCACAGCCGTATCTCACCGGTGTGTGTGGGGAAACAGGCAGGGACGAGGGGAAAGAACAAAGCAGAAGTCCTGTAAAACCACACTTCGCTGCTGCGATTCAGGAAGCAGCTCTGCACAAAACGGGATCGGTGGCTGGGTGCTTTGCCCACAAGCAAAGGAAGGGCACACCTCGCTGCAAGCTTCCAGGTCCCCGCAGTTTCAGGATGCCCATGTGAACGAGGCTTTTGTTTAAAGCTGCCCGCCTCCCTGCCTGCGTGTTCCGTGAGTGCCGGGAGGCGTTCCACACAAAGATGCTAAAAAAAAATCAGTCTTCACTCAAGAAGATGAAAGGAGTTATAAGGAGATGAAGTCTGGCCCCCGCAGGAATCCAGACACAGGCAACTGCTGCAGCCGCTATTTTTGGACAAAGCCAAGCCCTTGAGACTCGGCTGCCTGTTGCAGACGTTAATCAGACACAGAGAGCTTCACTACAGATCAGAACGGCTCAGGAGTCAAGCAAGTGTGATCCCTTTCTTCTGTAAGCAGCTAGAAAAAGGCAGCGCAAAACCAAAAGCTCTCCTTTGGTACCTGGTGCATCAGGAGAGCCCACAGGTGAACAGCAGCAGTGGCAGCAAACCAGCAGTCTCAGCAGAGACCCTCACAGGGGTTTTGATCGAGGGTCAGCCCCAGCACCCTCACAGCTCTGAGGAGAGCCCAGACCCCACTGCCAGGGAGCTGGGTGTCCTCCTGACATACGAACCCCATCCTGAACCCCAACTGCACCAAACGATGCCTTGTCCGCAGAGTGGTTCCCTGCAGAGCCCCTCGTCTCCAGCTGCACACAGCAAAACAGAACGGTGACAGAGGAGGGCAGTGAGCAGAAGAAAACAAACCAAAAGAAAGGCAACCGTGGGCTACAGAGATAAGCTGTGGGGTCACACCACGACCCAGGCTGTCAGGTACAGCACCAGCAGCCACAACCACCACAGCCAGATAATGCTGGTGTGGATTCACAGAAGTCTTTGGTCACATCTGGGACCTCCAGCTTAACAGGGCTCGTCGTTTCTGTTCAGCATTACACGTCAATCACCCACTTCTGCTTCCTCGGTAATGATACAGCTGGCAGCAGTCTTCCTTGTCAAGAAGCTGGTACAAGTGGGAAGCATTTTTTGCCTGTGCTCCAGAAACAAACATTATTCTAAGCCCCATAGCTAGCTGCAAGTAGAGCTGAATGCTGCATTTCCAGGAGGGGGAAGCTGTAATCCACCACACTTCAGTCCCAAGGGCTCGCCTGTCTTTCAGCAGCTGTAAATGCAGTTACAAAATAGATGAACAATTCCTCCCAATAAAAGGCAGTAAGAGAAAGAGAGCCAGGATGAAGTGCTCTCGCTGTCCCTGGGAGAGAAGCAAACCGGATCACGCTGCTCAGGCTGCAGTTGCTACGAGGAGGAAAAGTCACTGCTGCGAAGTGTTCCCAGAGCTGGATAATGCCCAAGAGAGCTGCGCTTCCGTCCTCCCAGAGCTTGACTCCAAAGGCAGGCAGCTGGACGTCCAGCTCTGCTCGGTGGTGCTCGGGGCTGCTGGATCCCAGCCCACTCCCTGCGTCCCAGAACTAAATCACTGCCTGGCTGGAAACGCTCCAGCTTAAGACAACATGAAGAAAATCATCACCACCAACAGGCCCCAGCTGCATTGCGCTAACAAAACCCAACTTTCACATTGTGGTATGGTTCAGGTAGAGCTTGTGATAAGCTTAAAACCACCAGGAGCCACCCCACCTGAGCTGCTTACGTGGCCTCAAGCACACTCTCTTCGCCCAGCAGGGCGGGACGCAGAGAAGAGGCCCATTTCCATGCAAAGGAACACAAGAGAACGTGCTGAACAACAGAACTCCTGTGTGATAAGCTGCACAAAGAGTACCATTGAAATGAAGTTTACACCAAGGCTGTAATCTGATACAAAGCCCAACAGAATAAATAGGAAAAGTCCCATAAACCTGAACAGCCAGGAAGAAACATGGATCAATGCCATGGAACCATGGATCCACAGCCCTCCAGGCTGGTGCTAGCTGCAGGAAGGCCTTGGTCTCTCCCTGGCATCTCTGGTAAGTGAAAGCTCTGACCTGCCTTCCAGGGAGCACTCGTGTAGCAAATGGGGAGCACTGAAATCAGACCAAAACCTTACCTTCAGGATCTTGTGCTGGGAACTGAGGGCCCCGTATCTGTTCATAGAGTCTTGCTGGAGAAAAAAAAAATAATAATAAAATAAAGATTTAATGGTGCCATTAGGTCCCAGAAAAGCCTAAGGCATGTGAAACACACATCAACACCCGCCCAGGCACTGCATCAGCAGCGAGATAAATACTCGGTAAGGTATGAAGTATTACCAGCAAGCGAGTACAAGTTGCAAGCAAGCTGCCCAGCCGTTAGAACATTCAAATATTCATCTATGAGTTCCTTCGTGTAACACGACGACATTCACCCACAGATGAGCAAGCTAAAAGCCGTTCCTCTCCCCCAGCATCTCGCCAACAGATGCTCTGAGAAAGGAATAAAACTCGCCTTGTGACTCCAGCACAAGGGACGGGCTGTAACCCTGCCACTGTGCTATCACACAGGAGAGAGTAAGCAGAAGAGCTCTGGCACAACACAGCCTTAAGATAAAGCAGATCTTCACACATGATCAGCCTTGCAAGATGGAGTGAGCCAAAGCTGCTTTTGGACCACGCATTCTCACCATCCTTCACACCGCCCAGACAGCAGCCCTGGCCTCATGACTGTGCTGGTACCACAAAGGTCTCGACCATCCTTACACACATGCACGAAAATACACAGACACTCTGAGGAGTAACTGTACCTACCTTCTCCTTGTTGAGAGCTTCCTGAGCTTCTAATTTATACACTAAAAAATCTAGAAACAGAAGAGAAGACAGTTAAAAGACCTGGGATTTACAAGGAGCTGCACGTGCATATTGACTCTTGTACATCAGCTTTAAAGGATGTGGCAGCCTGCAGTGTCTGCGTACTGCGGAGTGTAGGGATGCCAATATTATAGAGTTCTTATAGAGCTCGGCATCTTCAGATCACTTAAAAGTTACTCTTTCTAAGGAAAAGCAGTCTAATGCCAGGTGTGAGTATCACTTCTGAAGGGCTCAGATGCGTCAGGATGGCCGCTATTGCTTGCAGATTAGTCTGAAGACATCTGTAGGAACATAAGAGAGCAGAACCCAGCTCCCAGCCCACGAGCAATGGAGAAGCCAGCTAACTATTCTCCACACAGAGCAGCTGTGAGCCTCACCTGGGGAGCATTCGCAAACAGCCACACACTGCACTGAAGGCAGAAAACGCTCTGGGTGCCACGTGTGCATCTCCCCACGGGACAGCCGGAGCGTTGTTCGGCCACTGCTCTGCAAGGGACTTACCTTCCTTCGTCTTCTTGTGCTCCCCTCGCTCCTTCTGCAAGGATCGCTCCAGCCGGGATCTGTGCTCGTACACCACTGGGGAAGCAGAGAGAGGAGGAGCGTGAGATAAACCCTGACATTTCTTCCCAGACACTCTCACCTGAACTCCAGGCCAAGCAAACCAACGGTGCTGAAGCACGCGCACGTATCTGACACCCTGACATCCCGCGAGTCTCTGCACTCAGGTTTTGCTTTGGAGCCTGGGCCGTGAGCTGGATTTGGCAGCCACTGAACGGAACATTTACAGGCCAAGCCCACCTCCAGGCTCAAGACAGCCAGAGCCCTCCAGGCTTTCTGCTCTGCATCAGCAGCGTGTAGGAGGGATGTTTTCTCCCCTTCCACCCCCGTCTCCATCCCAACCATTAACTGGCCCTCCAGGCCACTGAGGAAGAGCCAGCAGCTCCCTCTCCTACTACACACAAAAGAGCATCTGTGCTCTGCGCAGGGGAGCCGAGAAGGGAGAGGGACGAGGCTGCTTTGTGCAGCAGCCGCATGACAAATGGAAGTGCCAGAGACACCTCCTGACGGATGATGATTTTAATCCGCTCTGACGCCTGAGCACTAACCGAGAGCCGGCCCTGAGCCCCGGCGCCCAGCTGCAGCTCCTCCAGCCCCTCTGCACGGAGGCTCCCGCGGTGCCGCAGCAGCACCACGCAAGGTTTTGGGGGTGACACCACAGGTGCTGAACAGTGCCCAGAACGAATGAACCACGGGGGTGATATCATCACATATAAGACCCCAGAGCGAGCAGACATGAGACACAAAGCACCCATACGTCTACTATTTTAGAGCTGACCATCAGTGGCACAGACGTTGCTCTCAAAGAAGCACAAAGAAGTGCTCGTAGGTAATCCTGGCATCCTCGAAGTCAGGCTAGGACGTTTGCCTAAATCATACTGCGCAGCATCCAGGAACTGCGAGGCTGAGGACGGGAGGTACAAGAACCTGGCTTTGACGAGGACAGTCCTGCCTTGTCTTACCACGGGCACGTCCGGCACCTTCGAGGTCCCTGAAGGAAAAGCACAAACCACCCAAGGACAGCACCTTTTTGTCACCCCACCCGTTTCTCCCCAGGCAGGGAATTCCGGCCACCCATCTCCTCAGCTGCCTCCTCGGTGGGTGAGCAACAGCGGGGTGAAGTTCACGGCTCTCGCTGATCAACAGCCCAGCGCCGGTCACACCGCATAACCACGTGTGGGTTTTGAGCCTTCAGACTCCCTGCAAGCGAAGTGAAGCCCAGATGTCAGAGCGAGTTGGCGTTTCGGCACTTGAAATAACTGCCAAGCCTCGAGCAATCCTGCAGGCAGAGCAAGGAGAGAGCAGAGGCTGAGCACGGCACAGGGACAGGAGAGCTGGGTGCGCAAATCCAACACGGCATCGAATAAAACGTGCTGGAAAGAAATACTCCACAACATCGCCCCTGCAGACACACCTCTCTCAGGCTCCGCCACCACTTCCTTCAGAACCTCTGAGGAGCCCGCAGGTAGGGTGGTTTGAGTGGTTTCACCACCGCAGTCCATACGAGGTCACACAGTTCTCGTCTCCACCACCTACCCAGCAACTCGGGGAGGAGATACCCACTCATCCTCAGCGCCACTGCGAGGGCTGTGCGTGGTCTGCGCCGTCCTGGTGGCTTTACAGGAGACTCTCGATGGCTGGGGGTTTGCTCCCTGCTGGAAGGGCCTGTTCTGCACAGAAAAATAACCTCCAGCTCAGTTACCTCTGCGATTTTTAAGCCAAACTCATGACGCTGGCTGGGTCCAAGCCTGGGATTTTTGTAATGCTTCGGTTTACCCGCAGCAGGTCTGTTCATATTTACAGTCATCTCCAGCAGCAACTGAGTGCCTGAGCAAATCGGGGGAACAAGGGGTGGTATTTCAAGCCAGACATAGAGTGCTGAGTCCCAAGGGTCTCGCTGATGGCACTTCAGCTGCTTCCCAAGCCCCCTGGAGGCATTACTCCCGCCTGCCAGGTAGGCTGGCAGTCTGCACACTGAGGGTCCTGCTCCAAGACTGGGAACTGAATCCAAATATCCCGGCATCCCATCGTCCCCCGTGGAGCAGCTTCAGTGCTTCCAGGCGGTGACTCGTCCTGGCCTGAAATCAAGACTCAGCAGTACACGACAGTTGGCTCCTCCTGGAGCGTGCTGCTATCAGATACTGCAGGTACGACGACAATTTTTTAGGCTTTACCAGCCTGGGCTCATGGCACGACAAGCTCAGTCCAACCCCAGAGCGAGGAGCTGTTCCCTGGACATTTTCACACCCAAATCATCTCCCCTGAGCCACCCAATTCCCTCTTCCACCTCTGGCCTCCCTCACAGGGCAGGAAGCGTGGTGCTCCTGCTCAGGAATTCCCAGCCTCCAGCCACGTTATCTCCTTCCTTCTAGCTTCCCTCCGTAACACAGACAGACATGCCGGCGGTGAGGATCCTTCCCCCGGGCTGGGCCACTTCCTTGATGCTTTCCTCTGAAGCGAGGCCTTCCCCAAGCCGTCGCTGCAGAAATACTTACTTGTGCCTGGTCTGGAAGGACGTTTCCCTTGCTGAGCACAGCGGTAAGCAGCAAGCCCATCGCCGCGGCCGTCCAAGCATCTGCTTCAGTGACAGCTTTATTTTTAGGCACACTTTTCCCAGCATCACCCCGAGGGCTTTCCCTGCCCGGCTCGCTACGCGAGCAGGTGAGCACATAAGAGTCTGTGAGCGCTTTCTCAACACACGCTGAGAAGCCTTGTTCGACAAAACCGTCAGCTGAAACACGTCAGCCACTGCCCCAAAGCCTTGTGAGCTCTGGGCTCTTGCGTTTTTGCTACGAGCATCTCACTTTCTTGCAGTCTCACCCAGCAGAGCACCTGAGCACAAATACCTGATGCAATGGGAGCCTCGCTCACGCAGGACCAGGCAGTAAATAACCGTGCCGTGCTACCCCGAGCTACCGGGGCACACGCAGGACTAAAGCACAGAGAAGCAGCTGCAGCAATGGGCTTCCTAGAACACCCGCAGCCAGAAGCTCCACAAAGCAGATGAGTTTTTTAATGTATATATTTAAAATATATAAATAGGCTAAGCTGAAGTAACCTCCAGCAAGTAAACAAAAGAAAGAAATTCTCTCCTCTGCTGTTTCTCCGGGTCTGCAGAGCGCAGAGAAGCTGGGCTCAGCTTTGCGCAGCTCAGCAGCCAGGCAGTGTCCCCGCTCACCTCTGCGGTGCGATCCAGCTCCGGCCCAGCAGGCCAAAATGGCACTTCCAGCCCGAGCAGACAGGAAGCCAGGAAGTCTTTAACAATTCGCAGCTACAAGAGGGAGTGGAGGGTGGTCAGTGTCTCAATCCAGGCTGGAATCCAGCCAGAGCTCAGCGTTAAAGCGCTGTCACCTGCTGCCAAATGAGCTAAAAATGCAGAGCTGGAACAATGAAATCCCTTGCAGCGCCTTGCCTTTGGGAAAGGAGAACAGGCCGGGCCTTCCACAGACATGTTCTCATTTTACAAGACCTCAGAAAGCCGGGTGGCTGTGTGAAGGGACTGTTATCTCAGCTGTACCGAGATAAACATCTGCCAGGGAGAGTTTAGGAGATCTGTGACGGGAAGAGAGCGATTCCAGCCTTGCAGACAGGCTCAGCTAACCACCTACAAAGAGCTTTCTTCTCAGCTGCTCTCCGTGTTAGAGAAACCCTCCTGCCAGCCCCCATCCAGCCACGTCACAGCTAACAACCCACAGCACCAGCCACCTGGGCAGCAGCCCTGCTGCCGAGCAGAGACCCCAAAGCCCAGCCCTTAACGCAGAGCCCAGCATCTGGCAAGGAGGCTCCACGCAGCCTCAGACACCTCCAGCCCTCCCCGCAGGAACACGAGGGATGCAGGGAGAGAAGCCCAGCGGATTCCTCCTCGATGCCACCTGGAGCACAACGAGAGGGGCAGCGAGCTGCCCGGTGCCGTGGGTGCCAGCCAGCAGGCTCCAGGAGGCTGAGCGGGTCACACGCCGACGACAGCACCTCCCTTCTCATCGCACCACGTGTGTTACCCTACGGCAAGGTCAGCGGCTGCTTTGCTCTTCTTTTGAGAGAGGAGACGAGGTCAGTTCCCTGGCTGTGTGTGGGACAGGCACTGCTGTTTCGAGGCAGCTCTGGCCGTCCTGCTCCACTCCCTGCTCTGCTCGATTTCCTTTTCCCTTTCGCTCGCTCTCGGCCCAACCCTTGCCCTTTCCAGCTTTATTTGGAGGCAGCCAGAAGCATCAACCGCATCTTGTGGAGCAGGAAACAAACAGCACTGAATTCCACCCCGTAACACATCCTCCTTTTGTAGGGCTGGAAAGACGAATCGGACGCCGCAGACCAACAGCAATTCAAGGCTCACTCCAAGCCAGCATGAGGCAGAAGAGCCCCGGGGTGCTGGCACCCAGCTCCCCGCTCAGCACCCAGCACCGCCAGCTGTGCAGGGCCACGGCCGGGCGTGCAGGATGTGGCTGCACGGAGGCGGCCCCTATTTAGGGACTGCCTCTCCCAAACCCTAAAAGAAGCTTCGCCTCTTAAAACCCTTGGACAAGTGTCTTCTCCAAATAAAAAGGGTATCCATGGCAACGACTGTATTTAGGAACGGGAGGGCTGGCAGAGGGTTAGAAACCCCAGCAACGGGCCACAGCGCTGCTGCTCCAACGTATTTGGGTGGAAAATAAAATATTATGAGCCTGTCTCAGCTGTCGGCTGGAGCCTGCTGTTCCCACAACCGGGGTCCCTGAGGCTGTCGGCTCGTCCCTTCCGCAGCCCCTCTCCGAGCGATGCCAGGAGGGGACGGGGGCTGGCTTCTGCCCTGCTGATCTCGGCGTCTCAAACACAGGATGCAGGTGGGGACTGCAGTGGCTGGGGCCGTGCAGCACATCAGGAGCTGTGGGTGTTTAAATGCCTCATGACAGAGTGAGAAAAGGAAACAAAATGTAAGGTAATAGCCGTAAACCTGTACGCTTGATGGATCAGTTCAAAACATCGGGTTTTTTAAGCATGTTTCCTTGAGAGAAAAACACGTGCATCACTTTGCTTCCCCAGTTCACAGGCGGAAATACAGAGCCCCGAGCACAAGAAGCTCCCGTTAAATTCGCATCCCAACACTGCACACAAAGCCTGCTGAGAAGGTTTAACCCAGAAGACACATCGTGAGCCACACTCCCGCAGAAACCCCCAGCAAAACAGCCTACAGAAACAACGTCACCGTCCGTGTGAGCAGAGGCCACAGCAGACGCCCCACGCTTGATGTGAGCCCGAGGAAGAGCTCTGGGTTTAACCACCAGACTCTAATCCCGCTCGCTCTGTGAAAAAGCATTAAATCAGCCTCCTGACCTCGAGGCATCAGCACCAGCCACATGCAAACAGCATCTTGTCCACGTAAGTCTCGTCCTGTGGGCTCTCAGAATAACCCATCCTCCAGCACCACACAACCACAGGCTACCAGAGAGCGAATTCCTCCCCAGCTGCTCCGCAGGAAGCTCAGCAAACCTCTCCGCGGAGCCCAGGTCTAGCGAGAGGTGCTGGCACCGCAGCTCGGGCAGACAGGGAAGTCTCAGACAGCCAGACTAGGCGAAGGAGAGAGAGTTCAGCAGTGGGACAACGTAACGCGACTTCAGCCTTCCCTGCTGGAACGTCTCCACGGGCTAAAACGTCATGCTCCCACAGGCAGGCATCTCTGCAAGCAGGACAGACGAGGGGGGGAGAAAGGGGAGGGAGGAACACACACACCACGCGTGCCTTCCAACGGCTCTCGCCAGAGGAACCAGCGCTCCTGCCACCGCAACAGCCCAGAGCGGGTAAGGGGGCTCAAAAAGCCAACTCATCGCCTCCCCTCGTTTTTATTTATTTATTTCTTAAGATGCTCTAAGCACCGAGCTTCCAATCAGCCCAAACAAGCTGGCAGGAGGCACAGACCGACCTCTGGAGAAGCTGGCTTTATTTTCTCACACAGGTAACAGACAGTACGACAACAAACTTTACTAGAGGGCCCCCTGCCTCGTTATTCACTTTCTGGTCCTGGCCAGAGAGCACAGCCAGGTCCCGCAGCCTGCCCCACCAGCCTGTGCAAGCCCTGTTTGTATTTTTACTGCTTTACGTTTAGATCCATGCAGCCAAAGGGAGCTGTAGGGAGATCTGAACTAGGCAGGACCCGGCTGAACTCCCACCGCAGCCGTCCCCTTGCTGCTGAGTGCAGCAATTCAGACTCCAGGCTGAGGAACTCTAGAAAGCAAAGGGGGGAAAGAAACAGGAGACAACGTCTTCCTAGAGCTCTTTACAAGTCAAACCTCACTCCACAAACGCTCCCCGCCTGTCACTGGGCTGTGGGGAAGCAAAGGAAGCTCGGGAGGCACGCACGCAGCCAGTCACTCACCTTGGAGCTGGGCAGACAGCGCTTCCTGCTGCTGCTTGTATTTCTGGGCCAGGGCTTCAGCGCTCCTCACCTTCTGCTGCAAGTGATGGTACAGGAAAACTCCCGAGCCTAAGCACACCACGGCCAGCAGGCAAAACCCGGTCTGCAGGAGCCCCTTCTGCCTCCTCGAGCACATGCCCGTGCCCATGATGGGGCTGAAGCAAAGCAACGCAGTGCTGCCTCCCTGGTGTTGCTACAGCATCTGATTTATATATATATATATTTTTTTCCCCCGCAAACAGCTCCTTTCCTCCACAAATCCCTTCGGTTACCCTCTTCCAGGTTCGATCCAAGTCTCAATCCGTTCCTCCCCAGCCCTCAAAGCAGCAGGGGATGCTCCACAAGCGGGTTATTCCTCATCGCCCGGGGGAGAGGAGCGCAGGCGAGCGCCGCTGGCCGAGCAGAGCCGCATCCTTCAGCCGCGAACCGCCGCGGGGTCCGGCCCGGGAGGCGGCGGGGGGCTGCCGGGGGGACCCTGCGGAGGAGGAGAGAAAGTTTTTGCTTCCCATGTGCTGCAGGAGGAGGAGGAGGAGGAGAGGGAGGGCAGCCGTGCCGCTGGGCTCGTCCCACCTCCCCCTCTCCAGCACCGACCGGAAAAAATAAGCCGTGGGCTGAGGAGCGCTCCCGCTCCCTCCCTCCGCTTCCCTCCCCGCCTGCCGGCGGATGCCGAGGGGAAGCCGCAGCCCCGGGGCAGGCAGAGGGGCTGGGGGGCTGCCCAGGGAGCCCCCCAATGTCCCGGGGGTCTCCCTCAGCCTCCCGGGGGCACGGGGAGCCAGCGTGGCACCTCCACCCCAAAGCAGCCCCAGCCACCCGCTGCCCCCCCGGTGCTCCCCGCTCCCCTTTCTGCATCGCCCGTACCAAGGGCACCTGTTGCTAGCAGGAGGCAGCTGAGGGACGTTTGCCTTGGCTACGAGGGAGGACATCTTCCAAACCTTAAGGGGTTTAAGGGCAGTGCTTCCTCCTCGGGAAAACACAAGCCGGTAAAGGCCTGAGGACGGCAGAAGGGTGTAAGACGCGTTTTCAAGGTGCTCCAAGCAGCTGTTGCCTTTCCTACAGACGTGCCTCAACGCGGGCTGCTCTTCCCTGGCAGAGCCCAGCCTGCTCCAGCCAGGCAGGGCAAGGCGTGCAGCTGGGCAGGAGCAGGAGGGAGCAGCCCTAGCGCCCAGGACACGCACACACGGCTTGCTTTTGGCACCGTGCTGAGCTCAGTCCCAGCGCCGAAGGCCCCCGGTGTGGGGTGAGCCTTGCCCGCAGCAGCACCCCGCTGCCAGGTTGGCTCGTGCCTTATCGGAGCTCGCAAGGACGCTTCCTCTGGAGTTCTGCCAAGCTCCGGGTTTCAGGCATCTGGAGAATAAGCAAAATTCATAACAATTAATGCTTCAGCAGCAATTCCCCCTCCAAGAGTCAGGCGCGGTTTTACAAACGTTAATCAAAGGAGCTTTACAGCGCTGCTGGGAAAGAGCAGGAGGCATCCCTCTGCCTCCGAGACGTGCAGGTGGGGAAACGGAGGCACGGCATCCTGTAAGGGTACGCTTAATCCAAAGAAATGAAGTTTTTAAAGTTAATTTTTTTAAGCATTTTAATCAGATCTGGTATGCCTTTTGAGGCGTATGCCAGCAGGAGGGCGAGACAGCAGACGGGAAATCAGGTGATTTGGCCTGGCTCCGGGCACAGCTTCCGAAGGAAAAAAACACACCTTTTTTTAAAAATGAATTAACTGATGATTTCAGATTGAAACAGTGGAACAGGAAACTGCAGAGATTTAATGCTCAGGTCTGTCTGGGAGCCAGAATCCCCCTAACATGATGCTTCACACAGCCTGTGTCTGCCACAGACCATTTGAGGTGGGACCGGGGTGATCCCGCTGCTGACTGAGGCATCCTCCCACACCCCGCAGCCCCTGTGCATCCCACAGCCTTGCTGTCCAAGTGCTTCTCAGCACGAACATCCGAATATCCGAATATCCCGAATATCCCGGGGGGTTGTTGGATGCTTCAGCATCTCCCCAGGCTGTTTGTCAGGAGCTGGAATGTCTTTTGTCTGCGTCTTGAGGACTGGGGAGGCAGCCTGGGGAAAGAGGGATTTGAGTCTCAGTTTTGCTTCTATTCAGCACATTCTTTTTTTCTTTATTTGCCTGCTCTCATTAATTACTTCCTCATGTGCTGGTTCCTGTCTGAGAAACACTGGGGATTCCTGAGGTTTTGACAGAGAGGACTCTGGAAAAGGTTAAAATCCTGATTTAGGGAACGGCGATCCGAGAGAGCGTTGGTTGGCGAAGTTGCTGCAGTCTGGCACTTCTCTACCACTGTAACAAACTCCGGGATTTAGCTCCACATTTCTGTACCAGACCCAGGGCCAGAGGAGCAGTGCAGCCCCAGCAGAGAGCAAAAGGGTTTGCTGCTCTGCCAATGTTTGTGCTGCGTGGCCTGCTAGCGAAATCCCCACAGGCTGACCCCACGTCCCAGCCGTCAGGGACAAAATCCTCCCTTTCGCTCCTGCTCTTCCGCATCCAAACAGGAACAGGGCCCTCAGTGTCAGCCGCTCTTCTAAGATGTCCTCTAGTTTTCAGGAGAAGCTAAACAACTGCAGGAGCCCAAGGAGGTAAGGGCGCTCATCATAAACAGCCCAAAGAACAAGGGGACATGGGGATTAGATGACAAACCTAGTTTGGATAGTTGCCTGCCACTCTTTTTTGCATTTTTTTCTGTTAAATGTGCCCTGTTACTGAGATGTGCCCTTTTTCCTTCCCTTCCTTGAGCATATTGCTACAACTTCTCCCATCTCAAAAGGCGCACAGCCCCGAGGCATGAATGTTTGCGCGGGAAAACAGAGGAGAAGCACCCTGAGCTAAACAAAGCGATCAGGGGTGACAGCTCTCTTCAAATCCCTCTCAAACCCCTTTGTTTCTCCGGGATTATCTGATCATCTCCTTTTGCTTTCTTTAATCTGATGGGTGATCGCATCTGATGATAGCTTGAGAGTAATAATCTGAACAAAACAAGCGGTTCCCATCAGGACTGTAGGTACTTTAAAAAAAAAAAAATGCCACTTTTTCCCCTGCAGGGCAAGCCGTGAGCATTAACCGTCTGCACAAACATTACAGTCCTGGAAAGCTCCATCATTTTAATCAGAGCTTTGGAGGCAATAGCAGGCGTTTAATCGGCTGTGGGAGTGTTTTCAACCAGGTTATATAAATGCTGTCAGGAAACCAAGCATCTAAAAAAGACGCCTGGAAGAAATGTACCTTAGTGCTAGGAGGAGCCGGGGGTGGGGGGGGGCTTTATTGCTCGGGGGCTGCAGTTTCACAGCAGTGTTTACAAACATACGGTCAAATTGGCAATGGCCACGATCGTTTGAAGATGACAAAGCAGGACACCGTAACCTGCTGCCTTTACCGGTGACAGTGACATCCAGGGAGACCCACTGAAGGGATCTGGTGCCCAAATATTGGAGGGCACGGGCTGAGCAGCGGATGAGAAATGATGGGCACAGAGATTTCATAAATCAAGTGTGCATCTGCGTATGTACGTGCATGAATTTCCAGCGGTAGAAGTGTCTGCATGCCGTGCGTGTCCTGGAGACACGACAGGGGGTTGCAACGGAGGATCTTTAAGGTCCCTTCCAACCCGAGCCACTCCACGATTCTCTGAGGTGCCTGCCTGAGCACACACACACATTCCCAGTTCATCTCCTGCAAGAGAGAAAGTGCCCTAAATTAAACAGCTCCCAGGGGCAGCTCTCAGCTCAGGCTCTCTAGCGTTAAGGGTTGGGAAAGCTGAAGCTCTCCTTCCTTCCTGTAACGAGCAGTGACGGCTTCTAATTAGGATCCATCAGAAGGTGCCCAGGGAACCCATGGGGACATTTCTCCGAATGCATTGTTTGCATTCCTTTTTGCCTTTGCTGGCACACTGGCCCAGCCATCTCGGTTATCTCCCCCAAGCCTACGTGTGTACCTCGAGCCACCTCCCAGCTTAAAAGTAAGGGTATGAGAGCCGAGGAAATCCCAGTGCTCTCACAGCCCCGCCAGAGCCTGGTACAAGAGCCGAGTCAGCGGTGGGCATGGCCATAATATTAGGGAAAGCGAACGAGGGGAACATAAACCTGACTTTTTGAGGTTCGAGGTCCAACTCATCACCTAGAAGGCTATTCCACAGAAGGTGGAGCTCCAGGAGCAGCAGGCTTACCTCCACCAACTACCAGAAGATGCATCAACGCAGGCAGCAGGCGACACGAGCACCTGTAAAGGCTGTTGGCAACCTCTAGCCCACAGCACATATTTTGAGCATACGGCAAGCAAAGCACAGAGCAGATAAGCTCCTTGAGGCCCTGCACAATCACACCTCAACCCCAGTTTAGTGTACAGCAGCGTTCCTGGTCCTCCAGCACGACCATGTTTCTCCAGCTGTTGTCTTCATTTTTTTCTACCAAGAAGCACCCATCAAAACCCTAGCAGGAAATGGTTGGTGTCTGCATATTTTGGCATGTTACTTGCTACTTTCTTTAAAAAATCAGCTCCCAGCATCAAAGGATTATTGGAGAAAGTCGGTATTCTTTCAGAAAATCTATATTGCAAGTGCTTACAGTGAAAATAAAGATCCACAACATGACCTGTTGCATCTTAACTCCTTTGGAAAAGGAAAGCACCTTTTAACTCGACATCCTCTTTCACAGTTTGGACTGGTTCCTGCAAAGAGGGCACCTTGCCTTAAGGAGAGGAAGCTTTGCTGAACCAGCCTGGCATTTGGGTTCCTTTTTAAGCAAAACCAATGAGGATTGGTTTCACAGGGATGAAACCAGAAGGGGCAAAGAGCATATCCTCTCTAGGAAGTGCATCACAGTACAGTCAGAGCCCTGTGACTGTCGCTGCTTTGTTTTCAGTGTCTGCAACGCACAAGAAGAGGTTTTGCACCAAGTCTTGCTTGCCTTACCAAGGTGCTGACAGCATCTTTATTAGAGCCAGGGAACATTCCAACGCCCAGAGGTAACAGAAATGCAGTTTGCCAGAAAACAATAGCAAGCTGGCAAAGGGGGTTTTGTTTGTTTGTGTAGGTGCTGCTAACCTCGCCGCCGCCTCGCTCACAGGGCTCTAGCGTCAGCCCTCCCTTCCCCACAGAACAAAGACACATTGTACTGCTGAACCCTCCAGGGCTGCCAGGGCTGGCCCAAAGCTCTGCAGCGTCACGTCTTTGGGGCCCAGCTGATGGTGTAACCTAGCGCGTCCCCCAAGGGCTTGCGAATCATGTATTTGCTTTTGCAAATTTTATTGTGCCTCACTTGTCCTGCACGCAGATAATGGGAACTTAGTCCAAGTGGTTTTGGCAGGAAAATACCTTGTTGAGTCTGAAGTCCACATTGCAGAGCAGTGAGAAGAGGATCCCATCAATTGCTCCCCTGTGGCTAGCTGGGAATCCTTGTAAGGTGACTTGTCTTCAGCAGCCTCCTTCCAGGTGCACGCCCGCAGCTGGCACAGGATGGATGCTTAATAGCAAGAATTCAACAGGGAGAACAACCAAGACATGGAGCGATAGAAATGGAAATCAGCTCCTGTTCTGTATTAAGCTGTCAAAAAGTCTCTCCATGGCCAACAATCAAGTTGACACTAAACTAGTTACGGAAAGACCTCTAAATATGAAAAATTGTTACCTGCCTGTATTTCCAGCTCTGCTTGTCTGACCAGCCCAGAAGTCTCAAAGTGTTATTGCCCATTTGCCTCCCTGCACAAATACCAGAGGCCATATTTGGAGATAAAATCTGCAGAAGTGCCTGTTACTCTCATAGATCCTGTGGCTGTACACACAAACAGCCCATTTGGCATGCAGGCACTCGGCTCTTGCACGAAAATGCATGTTCTAGCCAGCACTGCCTGCAAACTCAACCTCAAGGAGCAATTACAGCCACATAAACTCCTTTTCTTATGTAACACTAAGTAACAAACCTCATGGAAAGTGACTCTGCAGGCTCTGTTTATGTGATTTAGAAAATGGAAAAGCCCCTTTGGGGCAAACGAATTCAAGCCCCTCTTCTCCAGACGAGGAGGGACTGTTCATGGTTAGTTTGACAGCGTGCTGTCCAACACCCTGAGGAACACAGCACTGGACAATGATCCTGATACTCAAGCTTTTTCTCTTTGAAACCCTTCCAGTCACTCCCCTCTTTCCCTGCTCCTTGCTTATTTACCTGCTCAGGCAGCAGTGTCCCCTCTGACAAGTCTCCCAGTGTCTGCACCAGCACGAGGATTTCATGGCCTGGGTTTCCTTCCAGCTGCTGCACGAGCAAAGCCAGCGTTTGCAAAGATCTCTAACCCTGGACTTGCAACGGGCTCCAAGCCTTCGTTAAAGACTGGAAAGGCGTTGTTGCTTTGCCTGTGTTTACTTTTAGAAATGGACACAGTTTTAAGAAAGGATTTGGCAACACTTGCAGCACGAGAACTATTTCATACGGAGGTTGTGTACACAGCATACTAAGTACAGGCAGAGAGGCAGAAGGACCTCGTTCCCCTTGGTGCAGGGAGGTTCAGCGCCAAACATTCATTTACAGCCACACGGAACTTGACCTCAGGTACATGAATAAATTGCTTAAGTAATTGCAGCAGCAGGGAAAAAGAAAAGGAGGTTTCGTTTCCTTCTGTGCTCTGTGGTTGGGAAAACAAAGCAAGGACTGGATACATCACTGGTGTAATCCCACTGACTTCACTGCAGTCACACTCGGGATCACTTTGGGATATCGAAGGCTACGTTAATGCTGCAAGATGCTGCACTCACAGGCTTTCCCAAGCATTAGCATTCTGATGTGGTAGAAATTCATGCCATAATAGAGCACTGAGAATCTTAAGATAATAAAGAGGCAAAGCTGCCTGCTGTTACCATTGCTCGCTAATTATAGCAGCACGGACAGACTTCCCTTACAGAATTCCATATGCCATATTCAGCCAGCATGACAAATTAACTGTGTTAAAGAGGAAAGGCGGAGGAAACATTTCTGATTTTGAAATCCTCTAACGCTAAGGTTAGAAATAAAGGAAGCAGCTGAATGACCATTTGCCTGTTTTTATCATCCTGCCCTTCCTCTGGTCTGTAGGTGTGCATCTGCTGGGGGTGGGATGGAAGGCAGGGGAAGAACTCACCGTTTGGCAATTCATTAAGAGTTTCCTCGTTGGACTCTTCCACTCCACCTTGGGCTGCAGGCACAAAGCCATCCCAGACCTCCAGCAGCCTCCACCTGGCACTCCTGGGACACAGCAAAGGCCGACGCTGGATGAAACAGATAGGTCCGGTATTCCGTATTTTTCAGTGGTGCTCAGCACCGGAGGGAGTTTGACTTAGATGTGTCTGCAGCAGCCACCGCAGGGAGAGGGAACATCAGATGGGCTTTAAACAGCAGAACTGAACTGCTGGCACACGCAGGTAGCACTTGCAGATAAGGCATCAGTCCTAACGAGTGAGGAACCACCATGGCTTAGAGTGAGCATCCAGCACCCAGCCACAGGAACTTGCACCACCACACCACATCACCCACAGCTGCCAGGGGCTCTGGACTGCCTCCATCTAGAAGCTGCCAAGAAAGCAGCAGTGGTGCACACAACTTCTGTAGGACCAGCTTCTCATCATCCTTCTCCAGATGGCCTCAGTGCAGCACAGCTGGCGGGCAGGTGGTTGCTTGCTAGCCAGAGGCTGGAGCACTGTTGGAACAAAGCATGGCTGTTGCCACGAAAAGAGGGAGGCCACCCAGCCTGCACCCTCCCAGAAGAGCGTAGTCAGAGGAATTTTGCACTGAGGGCACCACAGGGGCTGGTACTGACCCCTCACACAGGGAGAAGTTCCTGTTTGTCACCTGAGCAGCAGAACTACTCTTAATTCTTCTCTGTATATAACACCTTTTTTAGGGAAGTGTGAAACTGGTCCCAGGTACCAGCAAGCCCATTTGGCTGCTCCTTTCACCGGCAAGCAATCCCCCCGCTGTTAACTCACAAGCTGCCAAGGCCACATTGCTGCTTGGGCACGGGGAGCAGCGAGGACGTGCTTTGCTACGATGGGATTGTTCCGGGTGGCTGACCCAGCAGCCCTGGCAGAGTCACTGCCTCTCTATTTTCATGTTCTTCCCCTCCTTTTATTCTCTGCAGAATTCTGGTTTATTTACTGCCAGCGCTGATACGTCGCCAACAGGAGAGCCGTGACCCAACGCACCAACGCAGCACAGGGGGATCGGATCCTGACGCCAAGTTGGTTCGGTGAGGTGTGCGGGATAAGAGGACAGATCCTCCTCTTCTCGTTTTACAGATGAAACTGAGGCAGAGACTCCTTTTTATAGGGCTCCAGGGAACTGGATGAAATTCAGAAGCAGAGGAGAGTGCTTCTCCACACACCACGGCAGAACAATTACCCAGCTTTGCCCCCAGGCGGAATACACGACACCATTATATTTATTTGCCATTTGCCTTATTGATGGCAGGCTCCATCCAGCGTGTTCTTTGCAGAATTTCTTAGCAAGTGTTTTAAAGTTCCCCCTGAGATTTCAATTTGATGTATGAAGATCCAGGCTGCCTCTGGTGCTTTTTATCACAGCGACTGGGCTGCAACAAGCAGGATGGCGAAGGACTGCCAGCTCAGTGAGTGCAAGCACACAGGGTCAGAGAACTTCAGCCGAACAAGTGTTAAGCAGGGCTCCTTTAGTAGCTTTTAGTTCTATTTATGCACCATTTCTGTCTTTCCCTATATATTTTTAAAAGCAGCAGAGAACTGAGTCTAATCTAGATGCCAGCAAGTGTCACTCCGTCCCCCCTTTCCTGACCATGAGAACCAGGAAGGAATATACGCCTCAACAGCTGGGCTGCTGAGAGGCTCCAAACTCAAACTGTGTCACCTTGGGATCACAGGGAGATGGCCCCTAAATCACTTTCTTCTCTTCTGCAAGACAAAAGCCAGAGGCAGTGACCACGTCTTGCTTGCCTGTCACTTAAGGCTGATGAGCAAGTTTCTCTTCAGTGGTGTGAGACTGCCCCTTATCTTTCTCAGGCCACCAAATACAGGCTAAAGGGAGCTAAAGCAGAGTAGTTCTATTTAAGACTCGCAGCCAAGAGCTGTTCTAGAGTCACAGAGCAGGCCTGAGCAGCTTCAGTCTACACTAGCAGCACTTCAGAGGACACAGACAGCAGCAGCCAAAAGCTAGGAAACGTTTAACAGGAGAAGAGTGCCTGTCCTTGCAAACAGGAGCAATCCGACTCTGCTTCTTCAGATGAGGACAGTTTGACTGGGGAACGAGCTGTCCTTCAGTGATCCTCATGCCAGTTTTTACCTACCCTTCACACTGCTGCCATCCCTGCATGATCTTTTTGTGGATTTTTTTTCTTGTTTTTAATGCTCTCCTATTTTAATTTCTGTGAGATGCTGGGAGCTGGGCTGACTTTCTTAAGGACCCTGTTGCGTCCCTTGGTTCATTGTAAAACAATGAAGGCAAGACATTTCCTCCATTGTCTTTCAGCTTATACGGGATTAAAATGCTATGTGCTTCTTGGTTCTATTTTCCACTTCATTTGTATTTGTGAAAATGACCGTGCAACGGCAACACAAAATCTGGCACAGACGAGTCTGTATGTCCTTTGTCAACAGAAACTACCAGTGCTGTTTCCAGTTACTCATGGTATTGTGCTGTATTTTTGAGCACAACAGTCCAACACACCCAGCACTACCATTTCTGGTGTGAACCAAAGGTAAGTATCTCCTCTTCTGAACCAATGAAATTACTTTCACCTTGCCTAGACATTATTTTTAAACAAATGAATGCAGACAAGTTCCACGGAGTGCTGGAAACCTTTCCAAGCAGCTTTTAAAACACCTGATGCAAATCACTAAAAAGAATCATCGCCGCCTTGGTCTTATTTGCCCAACTGATTTCTTTAATGATCGCAGGCCAATTATACGTCATTGCTTTCAATTACACCAGTACAAAACTGAAAAATCTCCAGCATTTACACCCACGCAGGTCACACAAAGCTGGACCCACACTTAGCCTATTATTTATCGGTTACTTTATTTGCCTTTATGTTTATTGGATACAGATGGGGTCCCAAGACAGACACAGTCCTTTTAACATAGACATCTATTAGCTTTGCAAAGACTCCTGGCTTATTTTAAATCTCCTGTTGTTTAGACTGGCTCCTGAAAGGCCAAGGCTCAAGACATCAGGAAGCAATTTGGATGTTAGAATCTCGAGGATTTAAACCCTAAGGCCTGTATTAACCTGGAGTCATACTTCTTCCAGCAAGAAATGTGGGCTAAAAAATCAGGATAGCTCTTTTTCAGTGCGAAAAGCTGTTGGCAAGGAATAAAGAGGAATTCCCCTAGGGTGTGGATTCTATTAGGTTATTCTTTCATTTGCTTCAGAGGAGAGACCTAGATGTGGAATTTAACTTACTCAGAGTTAATTCCCAAAGCTTGGTATTGGATGTAGGTCACTTTCTGGCTTGTTTTGAGACTCAGCTGAGTTTGAAATATTGCAATTTTCAGTAAAGAGCAGAAGCCACGCATATCCTTTCTGATCTGTACAGGTCATTGCCTCTGAAGGCAGTGCCACAAGGTGTAATCATAACCTCAGCACACATTTGCAATGTGTGAGCCAGGGAAAGCTGCCATTTCCAGGCTTTGCTTTTAAGGAGAGAATTCCCTGAACCAGTCTTTCCACATGCAAATTCCTGTATCAAGCATGCAAGATAGGCACTGCAGGACATAAATGCTAGCTGAAGGATCTTATACATGACTTGAAGACACCTCTTGGATAACCTGTTTTCCTGAATTTCAACAGACAATTCTTTTTTCTAAGGCCTGTTTAATCACCTTCAACGAAAATCTGTAGATTTCTGCTGCTGGTATTACCATCATGGAGGCATCTACCCACACGACCCAAGGTTCACAGGTGCATGTCAGTAAGCTGCAAAATGTTAAGAGGAGCTCTTTTGTAAGAAAGACTTATTAACAGAGCTAAATCCACGGAGACTGGCTGACCCTGAAGTGGCCTTCCATGTCTGTTAGATGAAGTGCCTAGAGCAGAAGCCTGCAGCCTGTGACTATTTCTGTGTAACAGCGGCATCCAGTGGGCACAAAGAGATTTCCAGCAAAATAGTTGAGAAATCAGGATATGACCATGTAAGAGCAGAGGTTTTTCTCCCATATCCAGAGCTGTGTTTCCCTCTCTCTCTCCCTCGTTAGCATTACTATCTATTCCACATTGTAGCAGAGATGCTAGTGACATTGCTATTGCAGACCTATGGAAACAATTCTACCTCAACCAAAGTCACATTGAAAAAAATAAAAAATAAAAAAGGGTCAGAACATATCACACAAGTGAAATACCTTGCTAGATTTATTCCTCTGAACAACTGGATGAGACTTCCAGGTGGAAGAACTGGTCACAGATGGTGCCTCTGTTGGCAAGTTTAGTCTTGCAGGCAACCGATTGCTCACAGTACTTGGACACGTTTTCTGTAGGAAAATAATACAACAGAAATCACTGCAAGACCCTTCGGAAGGGGAAGGTGCTGTTTTATAAAATGTCCAACTAAAGCCTTGCACTCAGGCTGTCAGATTTCATTCGCTCCCTTTCACATTTACATTTTCACGATTACCCAAACATACTTGATTAAGTGGTGTGGCCAACACCACTTTTACGCAACACAGAGGACAACAGACCTGGCTGCTCAGTCCTCCTCTTCGGCTTTTATCAAATGGCAATGAAAAGCTTGGTTTTGGACAGGTCTTTGTTATGGTAGCAGCTACAATACTGTGACTTTTTTTGTGTGTGTCAGAAATTTGCCCTCTTCAGTCTTCACAAGCTCCTGCCAATGCTGCTGCCCATTGTCTTTGTTCCCACCTTATGGATTTTAGGGCCCTGGACAGCCTTCCTGATGGCTAGCAGGAAAGGGAATGGCAGATGTGATGGTTTATGATCTTGCTGCCACATTCCTCTTGTGAGTGCGGGATCTCATGGAACGAAGGTTTGACAGCCCGATTAGGAGGCGCCTGGCCTCAGCAGGGGAAGAGGAGATGGAGTGGGCTCTGCTGCATGGACAACAGCTCCACAGGAGCACGTTATCAGTGTCGTTGGAGGCAAGAAGCAATGCAAATTCATGCCTCTCTGAGGAGGAAATCATTATTAAAGCAGTAATAACACCTCGTACTTTTAGGCTCACCCATTTTGAATAGGAGTGTCAGCAAGGCCCCAGCTGGGCTGCCCTTCTGTGCAGAGAAGACATTTCTGGTCGGATGCTGAGCCTCTATGAGCCCTCCTGACCATCCGCAGAGCAAAGTGACGCAGCACCTTGCTGGGTCTGATGCTGAATCCCCAAATGCACCTTGCTGGGTCTGATGTTGAATCCCCAAATCTCCCTGACAGCGGACTAACTTACCCTCAAATGTAACACTCAAACGTTTAACAAACGCACCTTGGACCTTATAACTCTGTTTTTTTTTTCAGTCAGAACAGCCCACGGACTTCAAGGACCATTTTGCTTGGGCAGAGACGACCCCCAGTGTTTATGCTCGACAACACGAAGGGATCTGAGGCTCAGAACTCAGACAGGACAAGGGCAGGGACTCGCTGAGGAGACCATGAGGTGAAGAGACCGTGAGGTGAGGTGAGAAGACCCTGAGGAGCGGGGCGCAGCGCGGGCGCTGCCCCGGTCACCACAGGAGCCCCCATCGCGCCCACCCCCGGGGCCCCGCGCTGGCGCTGCCTCACGGGACTTGTAGTCGGTTCCCCCCCGAACAACGAGCGGCACCGGGGCGAGGAGCTAAAACTACACCTCCCAGCATGAACCGAGCTGCGAGAGGCCTGGGCGGGAGGGGAGGCGGGGACGGGCGGCGCCGCTGCTGCAGCACCCGCGGGGCCGGCGGGCCGCGGCCCGGCTCCTCGGCCGCTTCCCCGGGGGTGAGAGGCTCCGGAGGGCTGGGTTACCTCAGCGAGGCCGCCCCCTGGCCTGGGCGGTCCTCGGGGGCCGGGGTCGGGGCGGGAGAGCCGGGGAGGGAGCCCTGAGGGCGCCGGGGGAGGCTTCATGTGGGGGGCGACTCGCGGCCGGTGCTCGGCTCCTGCCTCACGGGAGGGATCCGGAGGGAGCCGCAGCCCGTGTCTTCTGCTCTCCCCTCAGGCCGCAGAGCGGGGCAGCTTGCAGGCTCCTGCACCGAGGATGAAAGAGGGAAGGAGACAAACACGGCTCTGGCTAAAGGACAGCGGCTTGCCGAAGGGCTGCGTGAATTCTGCTTGATCCCGTCTCTGCCAGGTATGTGCCTGCTTGTGTTTTTTTTTTTTTCCCTCATTTTCTTACACTAAGCAAGGGATAGGTTTACTCTAAGCGGCCACTTTTCTTTCTGCCACCTTTACCAAGGGTTGAGCCCGCAGTGGGATGTTGCTTCTGCTTTATTTTTGCTTCTTCTGGGTGGCCAGCAGCAGCTGCATCAGAGGGTGTAAATACATCAGAGGGTGTAAATACATCAGAGGGTG